>JAFBJU010010940.1:170072-200074 GCA_016785305.1 Colistium nudipinnis
TGTGTGTGTGTGTGTGTGTGTGTGTGTGTGTGTGTGTGTGTGTGTAGGACTTCACCTTTGTTTTCATGGCGGTTATTGGTTCACCGAGCCGCCGCTGGTTGGAATATGTTGACGACATTTTGATCTCGCCAAGAATCCTGGGTATTTTTATTTTCTGAGATGGCGGCGAGTTTGGGAAGGGAAAAGACGCGTGCAGCGTGACCCTCCTGACATTGTTCACTTCATGGTGCCACTCTGGCATGATTGACATTTTGAATATCAACTTTAATATCCATTGATCTTTTTGATTGACAGGTTGAGAAGCATCTTCCTATTGCCTGGTGAAATTCCCCTTACTCTGTATTTGACATGGACACGAAGCTCCTGAGGGTCAACTGGAGGTTTACAAATCCTGTGTGTGTGTGTGTGTGTGTCCTTGCGTTGTGGTGATATCAGCCTGTGTGAGGCAGTGAGGAGGTTTTGTGTGATGTTGTGTACACAGCGTAAAGCTTATTAACTCCACACGTGGAAAAACAACCTCTCCTCCTCCTCAGGGTCACCGCGACCTTCTGTAACTGGGTGAAGGTTCTAAAAGCGGGCTCAATCCAAAAAAAAAAAGAAAAAAAGCTTCTCGTTATAAAACCGCATTTAATTGGATTATTGATGGATTATCTCGAATTAAACAACAATTTCGAAGTTCTGGATTGATGCCTCGCACCAAACAGCACGTCATCTCTTTGGTGTATACATTTTTCTGTGTAGTGTCTCTGAAAGACATTATTATAATATATATTCCTATTTTTTTGAGTGTATATTTTTGACATGCCTTCAGAATTGGAACCAACTCAATTTCCCTTTAGGAATGTTCCGACATTCCCAGAAATTCAGGATGACATTTAGGATCTTGGAATCCGTGACAGGCCGCGCAGGGGACAGGTCTGGACTCAGGACCCATCAGCCCGTGAGCGCTAATAGCTAATGAGCCGTTGCCAGGGGCGACGTGAACATTCCATGTCATCGCCATAGCTACTGCACCCCCTCCCCCCCCCCCCCCCTCTCCCCACACCAGCTTCTTGAAGAGGTCACACACCTGTCTGCACCTCTCCTTTCCTTTCCTCACCCTCCGTCCGTTCCCCTTTTTCTCCCCTCCTCCTCCTCCTCCTCCTCCTCCTCCTCTCCTTTAATCTCTGAACTCAGTGACTCTGTCGCCTTTTTTTCCCTTCTGCTCCCATTAGGGATTAGTGGAATAAATCTGTTCATGTGATCACCTCTGCAATGATGAAAAGTTGAAAATGTGAAATGCCAGTCAGAGAGGAAGACATTTCAGGAAATGCGGTGTCTACTTTGACTCCTATATATAGACCCAGAAGAAATGATGATTGATGAAGTGATTTATTGATTATTTCTTCATAGATTCCACCTGTGATAAGGCCTGTGGCCATTTTTTGTGTAGTTTGTGGGTCACAAAGTGTCTTTCAGAACAACACCGTAGACTTTCCTTTCACTTCCTTCCTCCACCTGTGTCCTCCAGCAGATGGTCACCTTTTTTTATTTATTTTTTTGTTCATAAGTGACTCCTGCGCCCGAAGCAAAAAAAAAAAAAAAAAAAAAAGACATATTTTTTAAAATAACGACTACACCCGTAAATCCCCTCTGTGTGGGAACCTAATTCCCGGGGTCACTGGGAAAAGCCTCGCGGGGTCAGAGTGGGAGCTGAAGGTCAAAGGTGAGCGAGCGCCAGCAGGTAGGCCGCGTGATTTATAATCCGACTCATAGCCACTTACATAACGCTCTGCACTTTCCCTTCAGGAATTTGTGTCAGCGTCTTTTTTTTTTTTAGGATTTCTGATTTATACGCCCAGCGTGTCGTAAAGTCAATCAGCCGGCGGTGACCTTTATGACCTCATCAGAGGCCTTGGTTTCTGTGTGTGTGTGCGCGGCTGGTCACAGGTGTTGATTTAAAAAAAAAAAAAAAAAAAAAAAAAACTCCTGGGTTTATGACGCTGACCGCGGACTCACCTGCGAAATCCAGAAGCAGGGATTTCTGGGATTTATTTTTTCTTCCCGTCCACTTGTTGAGTGATGACTGTTTGAGACAGTGAGTGAAAGCCACCGTTTGCTGCCTGTTATTTAGTGAACAACAAAAGGCCTAAATTACCCAGCATTCCTTCTAAAGCACCATCATTTGCTCTAACGCCGTCACTTTTTCACGCTGTCAGTCAGGTTCCAACTTAAAAAAGCTTTTTTCTGGAGGTTGAGTTGAAGGAGGAGTGTCCAGTCCTCTCAGGGTGAAGAGATTAGGGATAAAAGGAAAAATAAAAATAATAATAATAGCGATTAGGGATAAAAGGAAAAATAATAATAATAATAATAATAATAGAGATTAGGGATAAAAGGAAAAATAATAATAATAGCGATTAGGGATAAAAGGAAAAATAAAAATAATAATAATAGCAATAATAATAATACAAATAAAATTTCTTTTTGAATAGATCATTTAAAAAATAAAAGAAATGCAATAAAAGTGCTTAAATGAGCCCTTTGCAGCCCGTCACTTTAACTTTTTCTACAAGAGACCCCAAAAGCAGCAACTTGGGGCCCCCCCCGTAACTCAGCTGCTGTTTACGAGCAAATTAAAGCGATTCTGCTGCCCCCCCGGCTCCTTAACAGACTTTCCCATGACACCGCTCCACATCATTGGCTCCTTGTTGACGTTCCTGTTCCTCCTGGTGAATTATTGCTCCTGTTTTTTTTTTGTTTTACCTCCTGCGTCCCTTTCAGTTTCCACCCGCCGCTTTAAATGATTCACTGTTTGGATCGTGGGGACTCTTGGTGTTGCTTATAGAACCTAAATGTTAGTTGGGGAGGGTTTATGTCGTTTGACGTCCGCTCGTCTGCTAATGGGCATTTCAAAAAGTTGGAGGATCCAGTGTAGGTGGCCTGAGACCTGATTTTGAGACATTCTTCGTACGGGACCGCTCATATTTCTAGTTCTAATGTGCTTTTAATGTTTAATGGAAAACATCTCGGCTTCTGGTTCAGCTCAGTGTGTTTAAATGGATCATTGACCAAACCAGCGACAGGGTCAGTATGCACTATTCTCCCATAATGCCAAGCGGCAGCTGGGGAGAAAAAAAAGTTGAATTGGCAGCATCTCCTCAGCTGTTATCAGCTTTATCTACTATAATGTGATATAACATATAATGACCGGTATGAAATAAATGATTAATTAGTTTTCTTCATTAACTTTTGTTTTGGAAACAGAAAAATGTGAAACTTTATTAAAAGCTGGTTAATGTGCAGCCGGAGATGTGCGCTTTCACTCTCTCTCTCTCCTGGTAGCGAGCTGATGTCGATCGTCCCGAGAGCATTCCATTCCTTCCACTTGTCCCAACCTTTCTCCTCGAGACGAGGTCAAAGGTCAACCCGGGGAGGGCAGGGAGTGTCGTGCATTGTGTTGGCGTCTTGTAGTTTGCAGGTTCTCTTTGTGCTGGTTATTTTTCTCTGGGCGAGAGAGGGGGAGGATGGGTTTTTTTTTTTTCATGTTTTCGCGGGTAACCGGGTAGAATGAGACGTCTCCAGCTGAGATTTTTTTCGTTTATTTCTGGTCTAAAGGTAGAACTCGGAAAACCTCCCAGCTTTTAAAAACACACACGGAGAACAAAGTGAAGCATGAATGCGTTTGATCCCCGTCCTCCTGGGTTATTCCAACATGCCAGGACCCAAAATGTCTCCTGGGCGGCTCGGAGCTGAGATTTTTCCCGAACTTTCAATTCATTTATTTCTGGTCTAAAGGTAGAACTCGGAAAACCTCCCAGCTTTTAAAAACACACACGGAGAACAAAGTGAAGCATGAATGCGTTTGATCCCCGTCCTCCTGGGTTATTCCAACATGCCAGGACCCAAAATGTCTCCTGGGCGGCTCGGAGACACCAGTTTCTCCTTTAATGTGGAATGGCCGTATGTGAAAATCTTGAATCGGGGTTTTCTCCACGGGGGCTTCAGCCTGTAAATATTATCCGGTCCGTCCACCATATTGTTTCAGCCTCTTGACGTCCATGCGTCATCTCGAAGTCGCCCGGCGACGGCACGCCTCACCCGTCGACGACCCTTGGTGTATTTTTGCGCGGTTGGATCCAAAATGGCCGCCCGCCGGGTGGGAGGAGGGGAGGGCGGGGGGGTACGTCCACTTCTGAGCTTTCCGTGGCGTGGAGGGAGAGCCGTCAACGGGGGCGGCGTGTCGGGGCAGGAACCTGCAGTGTGAAACGGCGACGCCTGCCAGCTGTGTAAAGCTCCGCTAAGTCCCAGAGTTTTTTTTTTTTTTTTTTTTTTTTTTGTTGTCTGTAAAAAAAAAAAAAGAAGAGAAACCGAGGGTAAAGATTGCGTCCCTCGTGTTTTCACTGCGTTCTCATTGGACTCCACACACCGTGATGTTTTTAAAAAGCGCGTCACGCCATAACCATGGCCAGATAGAAAAGAATCTTTTGGAACATGTCAGTGCGCTGAATCGAGGCATGTTGTGTACATAGTGTGATTTGTGTGCAATTGTGTTACTCTGGCACGCAGAGAGAACATTTGACAATGGCCCCCTCAGAACATCAACTTTTGTGTAGACCCTTATTTGTGTGGCTCTGTGTCGGTGCTCAACATTAAACACAGGCATTGTTAGCGTGTGGCGTGCGTGGCGCTAAGCCGGTTCACTCAGACCACACGCGTGTCGCGTCGGGAGGCGCTTTCCTTCTTATCTCTGACGTTTGCGGCGCGCACGTCCAAACCCCTCGGAGCTGCAGGCCTCACCGTAAACACCCGGGCGCGCGCGCCCTCACATCCTGCGGCGGGGTATAAATCACAGCGTTTCACTCAACTCCACATCCACGTGTTTATTAAACACCCATAATGCACTGCAGACGCCTCGACAAGCCTCTCAGAGGTCGAGATGTTTCAAACGTGACCATATTTGAAGCATTCGACGCTCCACTGCCTCCACTTTTTTTTTTTTTCTCCTGACGTGAAGGTCAGACATCACGTCTCGACTCTGTTCTACCCGCGCACACGCATGCGCGCGCGCACAAAGTGCGTGTGTTATTCTTTGAAGCTAAAGTTTGAAGGAGACACAGGAAGTTGAGTTAATTTTCAACAGTAAATATTCCTGCTGGCCACTTGGCCGCCGGTGTGTTGTTTAGTCTGCCGGAGCAATAGATTGAATGAGTTACTCAGAGTGGGTTTGTGTCACAGACTGTGTGAGAAATATTTAAACCACAGATTAAACTGTGTGTGTGTGTGTGTGTGTGAGAGCCATAAAGTGTGTGTGTGTGTGTGTGTGTGTGTGTGTTGTCTGTAGTTTAGTACCTGGGGTGTAGATTGCTCCACATACTTACCTGATGGATTCTTGGCACAGTGTGTGTGTGTGTGTGTGTGTGTGTGTGTGTGTGTGTGTGTGTGTTTGGGGACAAAAAAAAAAAAAAAGGGGGGGGGTCACGTATCAGTTAATAGTTATAGAGAGAAAGTGGACTTTTTCCTCCCAGGTCTCTGTGTGCACGGTCGCCATGACAACCGCTGCCCATCACAGGGCCAACAAGCAGAGCTGACATTGGAGAGATTCTCACCAGCTGTCTGCCGCACACACACACACACACCTAGTGCGCGTCCCGTGTCTGTGTCGCCTTCCTTGACGAGCTGCTGTGACATTGCTGTGGCTTTTCATGTCCAGCCTTCGCACCGTCCAGCCAACTTCCACATTGCATAACTCACTGTGTGTGTGTGTTGTAAATAGCTGCTATTTTTAACCCTCCTGAAGCGCAGGCTTTTCCTTTTTTATTTTTATTATTATTTTTTTTTTATACCGAAAAGCCAGAAATCACCTGACCATCGTCACTTTTATCAATTCACTTTGATTGTCATGGATTGGACAGAGTACAGTCTGTCTCTTATACACATCTAGATGTGTATAAGAGACAGGGTAAAGATTGCGTCCCTCGTGTTTTCACTGCGTTCTCATTGGACTCCACACACCGTGATGTTTTTAAAAAGCGCGTCACGCCATAACGACTTTATTGTCTTTGTATGTTACACACACAACGAAATTTGGGGAGCTACTCCGCATGGTGAAAATAGTGCAAGTTACAAAACAAATAAAAAATACACATATTTATATATAGATAAAAGATAAGAGGTAATATATATATATATATATTTCATGACATGTGTTTTTTCTTTCACTCTCCAGTCATTTCCATGTGTGCGCACTGGTGCGTGTTTAAACATGCGGAGCTTGGTGGTCCGCGGCTCAGTTTAGACGTATATATGTCACTTTATGTTGCTGTCGAGGGGGTTTCCAGGAAAAAAAAAAAAAAAAGGAGATTATACAATCCAGAGAGGGAGAGAGAGGCGGGTAGAGGGGGTCTGTATATACTGTAAGTTTATCTGTGGAGTGGAGCTTTGGCTCTGTGGAATGCCTTTATGCGCATGGTGACGGATGGCTCCGTAAACAGAGGTGCACAAATACAGCAGGACACACTGAAGACCACTTTACAAAAAACGCACACACACACACACACACACACAATTTCTTTTCTCTGCTTCTCTTCAGCTCAACTCAAAGACACTTTTATGAGCTTTGGACGAAACCCAGGTTTTAAATACAAGTGTTGACTCGGGGAATGTAAATACTTATATTCGGGCAAACATTTGCCCCCCTCATGTATTTTACTGCCATTCTTTTAAATCCTCCATTTGTTTGCAAATTCAGAAAAAAAAACAAAAAAATGCTGGATGATGAAATGAGTGAAATCTTCTGCATCACAGATGATGCAGAATAAAACCATCCGATACTTCAATTCTATTCTCGATATCTCTTTCAACTCCTGCTTTTTGGAGGAATATTCATTTATTATCATTTTTAAAAACTTTTTTTGCCCGAAAGTTTCATCGATAGCCACGGTACCTGCGCGTCTGTCCGCGGCCCGCAAAGTATGGCAGCCTCACATCTGTTTCAGCCGCCTGCTCTGACATCACCTGATTTTAAAACCAGTTTAAACTTGAAATGCAAACTGGGATTCATACCGAGAGCCGGGATTGGAGGTCAGAATTTTTTATTATTTATTTTATTTATTTATTTTTGTCTGAACTTATTTCGTGCGTGTGCGTGTGTTGTTTTTAACCCTCTCCTGGTCCCGGGGCGCTGCACTGACAGCTGTAGCCGTCTCGTGATGGGAGGAATGCGAGGAGGACAAAAGGAAAGAGGGGAGAGCCGCCTTAAGAGGAGATAAGGAGGGAGGGAAAAGGGGGGGGGGGTCAGGTAGACGCTTTCCAGGGGAGAGCCGCCTTAAGAGGAGATAAGGAGGGAGGGAAAGGGGGGGGGGGTTCAGGTAGACGCTTTCCGTCCTCCTTTCTTCCTTTCTTTCTCTTTCATGTCGTATTCCTCATTTTCCAATCCATCTTTCCTCTCCTCCTTTCCCCTCTCGCGTCCTCCCTTCTTCCGCCCTGAGCTTGTCATTTCGAACCCGGAGAATGGAGTCGTGGATGGATGTGCCCCGTAGACCACAAACACACCATTCGCATTCCTCAGCCTTTTCAAACACCCGCTGGCGTGCGCGCGCACTCCTGACCTGCTGATTGTCAGGGTGCACGCTCCCTCGAGCGCGACCGCGTCTTTTTCTCTGTCAACAAAAGGTGTTTAATGAATTTCACCCTCCTCTCTTTTTTGTTTTTTTTCGGAGGTAAACACGCTACAGTGAAAAGCTGCAACGCTCCAGAGACTGGAATTCCGCCCGGGAGGGGAAAAAAATAAAAAATAGAGTGAGGTGGAGGGGGATGAGGAGAAAATGGAGGGATTTGGTTGGAACGCGAAGGAGGTGAATAAAAAGGGGAGGAGGAGTCACAGAGAAATATTATTATTTCATTACTGTTCAAATTAGAAATGGAATTTGTTGGTTTTGAAATAGTTCCTCAGCAATCTGAAGAGATTGACCTTTTTGACCTCTGACGTCTCACTTTAGGCTTTTGTCCTTCATTTGTGACTTTTTTTTATGGACTGAACCTCTCACACACACACACACACACTCAGCCTCAAGTGGAGAAGCAGCTGCGTTGACCTTTGACCTTTTGTCTGATTTTAGACCTCGGACCGTCTCGGCTGAAGCGATTCAGTTTTTTATCTCAGACTTGTTAGGCTGCAGCTTTTTTTTTTTTTTAACTCAGACATAAAGCCAAGCGGAGCCCGCCACGGAATGGCGGCCGTGACCTCATCTCCTCAGGGGCGAGAATGGATTTCGACAAAAAGAGAGAGAGAGAGCGAGAGAAGGTTCATTTGAATTGGCACGATTGGAAATTGTGTTGTAAAATGTGATCACGTGACCTCCACCGTGTGTGCTTTTCCTCGCCGCATCCTCATGCAGATGAGGTCCGTGGTCAGGGACGGTGCACACGTGTGTGTGTGTGTGTGTTTTGTGTGTGCCTCCAGATACATAGAGCCCAGACTGCACAGGAATGTGTGACATGTGTAACACACACACACACACACATCTCTGTTTTTTGTAATCGTCAATACATCAGCAGGGCCCCAGGCGCAAGTTTGTACAAGTCCAACAAAAAAAAACCTCAGAGATCCGTGCAGACGGGATGAAATGCTCCTCTGCTTGTTGCTGTTTACATTCCTCTTCATCTCCTCTCATCCCCCTTTTTTGCCTAATTTGTAGCACATTTGTAGCCGTATTTGTTGGATTTTAGCGTCAATGGTGGTGTTTTGTGTGGCTGGGTGATTTTTCAGTTTACACTCGGGGCCGAAGCCGAGAGATTCGCTGTTTCTCAGGCGGGATGGAGGAACATGCCAGAAACAAAAGCTCGGCGGCCAACGCGCTGCCACACGCCTGTGGCAGCGCGCGTGTGTGTGTGCTTGTATTGTACGTGTGTGTGTGTGCATTCAATTATATAAGAGCTGTTGTTATTCTTTTGAATAATAATAATAATAATAATAATAATAATAATAATAATATAATAATAATAATAATAATAATAATAATAATAATAATATAATAATAATAATAATAATAATAATAATAATAATAATAATAATAATAATAATAATATAATAATAATAATAATAATAATAATAATAATAATAATAATTCTTTACAGACCCAGAAAGTATTTCATTGGCATAATATTATAAATCTGACCCTGGACTTTGGTGACGGAGCACGGCTGCAGCTTTATTTTCTCCAGGGAGATAAATGCTTTTGTCGCTGTGGTGCGAAAGTGACGCATTTTGACCAAACCATGCCACAATCTGTTTTGGAAGAGCCGTCCCGCGCGGGCGTCACTTCTCGCACCGCGCCGAGGAGAAGGCTGAGAAAACACGCGTGTTCCTGAGGGGATGCGTATCTGTCGGCGCCAAGGCCGAAAATAACTCGCTGAGGGAATCTTATTTTCCTGGCTTTGAATTTTGCCGTGGGAAGTGGGTTCATGTTGTGTAACACACAATGACACACACACTGAAGTATCCACAACTGTCTTTTGATTTATCTGGAAAGGTGAAGGGGCCTTTTCATTATTTCATGTCGACACGGTTGCCAGTTTGGGAGGGTTTATGGCTTCCTCCGTCTCATATCTCAGATTCAAGATGATTAGGTACATTTTTTAAAAATTATTATGATTATTATTATTGGTGTTGTATGTGTTCTTGTTTAAACACGACAGAATGTTTTGGGACAAGTGATGAGATAGTGAGAAACAAGCTGTATGCTTATAATTGGCGGTTCTTCCCCCCCCCCCCACACACACACACACACACACAGGTTCCTCCTGGGTGGCCTTCTGGCTGTGTGTGTGTGTGTGTGTGTGTCGGGAGCTTAGTTGTGACACACATGTTCACACTGTCAAACCCACGCGTTTACTCCCAGAATGCTTGTAAATCACTCAGTAGCGGCAGATTATTCCACCACAGTGAGCGCTGAACAAATCCTCACCGCGGCCACCACAACGACAACACCGTGGCACAGCCGACCCGCGCGGTCAGAGTCCAATTCTGAGATTATTATTTCACGTCGTTCCATTCAAAAGGTCCTCAGACACACAAAGTCATCGATTATTATTTTTTTTTTCCCTCAACAAATCTATGCAGCTTGTTTCACAAAGCTCTTTCCTCCATTTTTTTGGGGGGGGTTTAAACGCGCAGATTGAAAGCGACCTGACACCGCGGCCCCCTCCTGACGTCACAAAGCCGCCATTCAGCCGGATATCTGCAGCTGAGCTCACGTATAGAACACCTGTAACCCTAACCTGTGCGGCTCAAAGCAAATCTGAGCTGCTTTTTAAATCGAAACCCCCGAACCCTGACCTCTGGCCTTCATGTGCCGGTGGCCCTGAACTTGGCGTCTTTTTCTTTTTTTCTTCATTAAGCATGACTTTAATCTGAGTGGTGACCAACAGGTTTGATCAGGTCCCACGGGGGGCCCCTTAAACCCCTCACATGGACCCGAGTGGTGTCTGGGGACCATTCTGTGTGGGGAAAAAAAAGAAAAACCTCAAAGGTTACCACCGTCTTTGAGTGTGGGCGCGCGAGTGTGCGTGCGTGCGTGCGTGCGTGTGGCCTGTGGTCCAGTGGAAAAAAAAAACGGCAACAGGTTGCAATCCATCTCACTTTGTTTGTGTCGGCATGATTCTGCTCCTTCATCTGCAAACCATCCGCCCTATAGTGTGTGTGTGTGTGTGTGTGTGAGAGAGAGAGAGAGAGAGAGAGAGAGAGAGAGAGACCCCCTGTGGAGTGGACTGTGGTGAAGATGAGCAGTGCATTGTAATGTGATGTTTTTACCGCAGCTGAGGAGAGAAAAGCATTACCATTCAAAAGGCCTGCTGTCACGGTTTGAGGGAGGGGGGCTTTACATACCATGGAGTGTGTGCGTGCGTGCGTGTGTGTGTTTGAGAGTGTGCGTGTGTGTGTGGGTTCATGCAAGTTGCTTCATATAGTTTCTTAAAGCAAAAATATATAATATAATATCAAATAAGTTCTTATCTACGTTTTTCTACAGTGTATATATATTATAATAATCCGTGCATGCGTGTGTGTGTGCGCGCGCGTGTGTGTGTGTGTGTGCGCGTGTGCGCGTCTATTTCACTTAAGAATGTAAAGGGCTCTGCCTGTTTTGGTCAAAGTGTCCGAGCTTTGTCTGTCTGTCTTTCACATTCATCACACACACACACGCGCGCGCACAGGCACACACACACACACACACACTCACACGCCGCACACACACACGCCGCACACACACATGCCGCACACACACACTGCTTTTGTGCTGGTGCCTTGATCAAAGGTCATGATACAAAAAGAGGGAACGAAAGACAAAACCTCTCGTATGGGGGCGAAATAAAAAAGAAGGGAAAGAAACAATCAGACATTAGATGACAGAAAGTCAAGAGAAGAAGAAGAAGAAGAAAAAAAGAGGAGAAGCAGGAAGTAGAGGATGAAACGATGGGAGGGTGAGGAGGAGAGGAGGAGGAGAGAGAAGTTATTGTGGCTGAGGAGACAAAAAAAAAAGGCTGTGTCGTAAATCTGTCAGTGTCGCGTCTATGTCTTTATCTGTAAAGGTCGCACGCGCACACACACACACACACACACACACACACACACACACACACACACACACACACACACACACACACACATCAACGCAATTTATAGACTTTTTTTGCATGACTATGAAAAGCCGTAAATTAGCGGGGCGATGCTGATGGGCTCCTCCCCCTCCGTTTGTCTCCGTCTCTGGGGGCGGAGTCTCAGGGCGAGGGCACCGGGGCGCAGGATGAAAGAGGCCAAATTGAAGTGAGGAAGGGGGGCAGGGGGGGGGTGTTGGGGGGGGCGGCGGAGGAATGTCACGACACAAAAGAAATGGGAATCTCAGAAACGGCGTTCAGCTGTTATTCGTATGATAAATCTCAGTCTCTCTCTCTGAGGACCGCAGAAAAGTGTCATTTTTGATGTGGTTGTGTGCGTGCGCGTGCGTGTGCCTGCGTGTGCGCGCGTGTGCGTGCGTGTTTGTGTTCCATGAGGCTTTCAGGCTCCACTGATTGACAGCAGCTGAGTTGACAGTCAAATATGTTGTGCCTGATAACTCCTGTGGGATTTACTCCACAACCCGGTAATGTTCACAAAGCCCTGGGTTAAAATACCAGCGCGCACACGCGCGCACGCACACACACACACACACACACACTAAATACTTACGTAATTGCACTATCTCATGACAGTGATGGATATGTTGTTGTCGCGTGTCCACCTTAAAATATTTGCCCGCAGATTTGACACCGTGTCTGTTTTGAAATTTTAGAAAGAAAACGTATTTTTTAATTCATTATTTATTTTTTATTTTTTTTGACCGTTGTGCCTGTGAAGGTTTGTTCCTCCAAAGTGTCATCAGGTCGTGTTCGGTCCGGGGAAGAAAACAAGCGGCACATGCTGCTTGAGGATGCAAGTTTGTTTCCCACTTCTCGTTTGTGACGGCCAGGGTTTGTGAGTGGTTCTGGGTGTGTTGCCATGGAAACGGCCGGTGTCATTCATTTATTTTCATTTTTTAAACCTTAGATATTTTAGAAACGCAAACCTTTTTGGAAAAGCAGGAACAGAACCCATACACACCCGTGCCTGCCACACCGAGACATTTTTGACTCGCGGCGGTGCAGAACTGTCAATGGAGGAGGACCAAAAAAAAAACCTCCGCGGACATGTCGGTGCAGAGATGAAGATGAGGAGGATGAGGAGGATGACGCTCAGACCTGCCCGCAGCCGCAGATGGATGCCAGTGTCTTTCAGATCCTGTCAATCATCTGAGCGTTGTCACGAAACTCAGAGTTCAGCAGGTGGACGTAGAGGGAATGAAACCAAGAAACCTATGGAACACAAACATCGCATTCTTGCTTTGATGGCAGAGAGGAAATGAAAACGTATGTGAGCAGAATTCGCTTTCATGTCTATAGGGCGTTTATTATTTGATTAGAATCAGCCGTCCCCCCTAAGAATTCCTCAGATTCCCAGATTTGGGAATGTTGACTTCTTACAGCATGAGCTGCAGCCCAGTGATCTCGACCCCCATGGGCCACACCGCATTCCTGACCTCCCTCGTTCCCCTCTCTCTCTCTCTCTCTCTCTCTCTCTCTGTTGGGACGCCCCGTTATGTTTGGGTTCAGATCCCCAAATGGTCCCCTCCGTCAGATCCGTCTTTTTTTTTTTTTTTAAACCCAGTGTACGGGACGTCCCGCACGGGGGGGGGGGGGGGGGGGGGGGGGGGGGGGGGGGGGGGGTACCTGCTCACACACCTGGTTTTAGAGGCCTCCTCCACTTCCTGGGTCCCACCACCTTTGGGCCGCCTCCCAGATGCAAACATCTGGAGACGTCTGGTCCAGGAGATGGATTTTATCCTTTACTTCATTCATGAGGAGTTACGGACTTTTTACGCACACACACACACACACACACACACACACTAAGACTTAAGAAAACACACAACCAATCATGATCTTTTATTTTGAATTCATTCTTATTTTTAATATTTCCATCAGCAAATCCACATTAAACCGGCGACAGAAACCCACGTGCGCAATTATAGGAATCGCAAATCTGTTGTCGGCGTTTTATTAGCGCCGCGGGGGGGAAACGTCTCCCTCCCGCAGAACGCTAGGTGTGTCGCGCGCTCTTTTTTTTTTTTCTCTCTCTCTCTCTCTCTGAATGCAGAGATTAACTCGACTCCTCCCCTCACATGTGCGAGGTGCTGGGTTCGTATCCCGGTGCAACGCGGCGCCGCCATCCTAAACACGTCCGCGCGTGCTGGATATTTTCGAGGCCGGCTCGGATTTTCTCCCTAGAAACCAGACGGTGCTAAATCGCCCGTCCTGGAAAAGGCTCTGTATGTCACTGTCGGGTTATAATGGAACTCGGAGGAAACTTCATTCCGCTGGAGTGCAGATTTATACATGTATAGAAAAAAGCGTGAAGGAATCTGCAGTGGGGGGGGGGGCGTGGCCTTGTGAAATGTAAAGCGGAGATTAAATGCCAGAATCCGCACATTATTTTAAAAAAAAAAAGGGAAAAAAAGGAAAAAAATCCAGGTTTCATAACCAGAAGTGAAGGAAATTCCTCCTGCAACCTGAAAGCATTTTTTTTTTCTGCCACATCGCGTGCAAACCCATTCCTCTGTTGTTGTTTTTTTTTTTTTTTTTGGTTGGATATTGTCAAACGCTCATTTTCGCTCCGACACGCCAAAACCTCCACAAACATCTTCCAGATTTGAGCCCCCCGGAGTCCACGCTGGGATTCCTCTGGTTGCGCACGCGCTGAGCCGGATTGATGTTGCTTTAATAATACAAGTATGTCAACACGGTGTGCAGCCTGCAGCGATCGCAGTCTGGGTGCCCCCCCCCCCACACACCCCCGCTGTGTTGTGACACGCTGAAATATGCTGCTGAGGGCATGAGCTCCTTTTAGTCTTCTGATGTGAGCATTGAAATGAATCCTAAAGAGCCTGTAATGACTCACTTGAAGGGAGGTTGCCCGCAAAATGAGCAAATGAGAGCTGCAGCCGTGGAAATGCAAAATGTGCAAAAAAAAAAGAAAAACTCAACAATAAGTTTAGTTTTGGAAAAAAAAAAAAGAAAGATTTTGTTGCATGAAAAAGAGCATTTAAGAAGAAAAAAAAAAAGTATTTACTCTATTATTTGAGTATTTACAAATTTAAAATGCACGTAGCATTATTATTATTTTTTTTTTTTTACTTTTTTTTTTCTGGTCATATTTCAACTTGTTTTTTTTTTTTTCCCCGTGTCGGTTTTAACGTTCTTCTCCTTAATTGGCGACTTCATTTCCTCGGGTTAAAACGTTGTCGCCCTACACAGCTCTGCTTTCATCATTGTTCAAGCCCGACCACAGCTTCCGCACACACACACACACACACACACACACACACATCGCCTCGGGACCCCCAACACTCAGGCATTTTTGTCTGTGTGTGTGTATTTAAGATCAGACCAGGCAACAGTTTTTTTTTTTATTGAGAAGCTTGAAGTGGGAGAAGAAATCTGTTTTCCTGTTTTGTAGATCATGTCAAACTGTTATTTCTCATTGTTTATGACATATATATTTATTTTTTTTATTTATTTAAAAAAAGGCAAATTGGCTCCAAAAATCCTTTTCTTCCCTTTCTCTCCTCCCCTCCATCTCGAGGAGTCTCCATTTGATCTCCTCAGATTGAGGTCTATCCCTCCAGTTTAACTTCAGACTGAGAAGATGAATCTCGCCCTTCTCCTTTTTCTCTCTTATCGCGTAAAAAAAAAAAAAAAAGAAATCTCATCATGGTGGCTGCCTGCATGAAAAGCCGGTTTTGACTCGAAGTTCTGTTGGGTGGACATCTGCAGAGCGGAGTGGACTCCACTCGCATCACATCTCTGTGCGTTCAGCTTCTACAGCCGAAGTGTCCGATCTGACCTCTGACCTTTGACCTCTCCGCAGATAACCCCACCACAAAAAGGAGCCGCCTCTGATTTAGCTGATGATTTGACTCACGCTTTTTATGATCCAGACAGCCTCCGCCCGTCTGATGCCCGCGAGCACGTTTAAAACAAACACCCCCCCCCCCCCCTCCCCCGGGGGGCTATTTAAAGCTCTGCCGCGAGCACGTTTAAAACAAACCCCCCCCCCCCCCCCTCCCCCGGGGGGCTATTTAAAGCTCTGGTTGACCTAGGTGTGTCTCCAGCAGACATGAGTCAGCGAGATTCAAGGGAGAGAGATTTAATTCACTGTAGGAGGATAAAAGGGACATGTGAATGGAGTCACCCTGTGCCGCTTTTTTTCATGTGGGCGGAGCTTTGTAGAAACAGCTGACGGACGAGTGGAGGATGAGTCAGGTGATCTCTGTCTGCAGGAAGGAATGAGTCTCTTATTTTTTTATATATTTTTTTTTAATGAGGGTTGATGGTTGTCTCGATGAGTAAACGCGAGGTGGATGGCGTTTGTGTTTGGCGTTGACCTGAGTCACGGGAGAATGAAAGAGGGCGAGGCGGGAGGAAATTAAACGGGCGTTCAAAGAATGGAGAGAAGAGATTTCTTTTTTCTTTTTTTTTTTAGAGACAGAACATGAGTCTGTGGCTCCAGAGCCAGAACTGTGTTTACTTTCAGCCTGTAGGTGTGGAATTCAGCAGTATGCACACTCGCACGTACACACGTGTGTACACACACGCACGCACACACACACACACACACACACACACTACCCCCCCCCCCACACACACACACACGCACTTACAGTAGATGTCCTTCAAAATAGGAATAATACACCATGACGCATGTACCTGCTACCTTTCAGGCTCCTGGAGCGCACACCCCCCCCACACACACACGCACTTACAGTAGATGTCCTTCAAAATAGGAATAATCCACCATGACACATGTACCTGCTACCTTTCAGGCTCCTGGAGCGCACACACACTCTCGCTCACACACACACACACGCACACACACACACACACATTTTGTGTCCACCCCTCGATTCGCACCATCACGACAAAGCGAGAAGAAAAAAAACGCAGAGTGGGGTTGTTGGCCTTGTGTGTGACACTTCCGTTGCCAAAAATAGTTCCTGGTTGGCACAAGGAGACGCAGTGGTGCGTGCGTGCACAGGGAGGGGGTCGTCGACCTCTGTGGTTTCTAACCTGGCCGTTACTATGGCGACGAGGTTTTATGGGAAGAGTCAATACATTGCCAGTTTTACGGCTTTAAAATGGACACATTCATTCTTTCTTACATATTCTACTACGAATATGGCGTATTTGTATTCAGGCGCGGGCCGTGATATATACTTAAAGTATAAATGACGAAGTCCTAACTTGAATATTTGATGTTTTTCTCGACAGTGGCTGATTTATTTCCCTGTGTTTCTGCCCTGAGGGCCCACGCTGATATCTTTCTTTCTTTCTTTTCTTCCCTTCCATGGGGACCCGCCGATCACTTTACAATTGTTATTGGAAATTGTAAACCACAGTGGCAATCTCAGATTTCTGGCCTCTTCACACCCGACCTATAATTGCGGTCCTATTGTAGAGTCGGGACACACGCACACACACACGTGTGTATGTTCTCAACATACATGTTCACTCTCAGGCTCAGAAGTGAAACCAAATCTCCTTTTCCAGGTGTTTTCACTCCTCCTCTTCCTCCTCCTCCTCCTCCTCCTCCGTCCATCCCACCTGTCCACCATTACACCGTCTATTCATCCCCCGTGTCTCCCTGTTTGATTTACTCCTCCATTATCTGCGTCTCTCTTTTCACCTCCCCCACCCCCCCCCTCCTCCTCCTCCTCCTCCTCCTCCTCCTCTTCCTCCTGTTCCCGCCCCGGGACCTGTCAGAGTGTTGAAAGGGGTCATTATCATACTACTTATCAGGAGGGGTGGGCACTGACACTTTGTGTTTGTGAGTCTTTACATGCCTGCCCTGTGTGTGTGTGTGTGTGTGTGCGTGTGCGTGCTCTCGTTCCGGAGGTAGTTGCCCTAAAATATATTTGTTTCATAATATGTTTTTGGATTATTGTCCCAACAATCAGAGCTGTGTGGTGTGATCAATCCCAACCCCGATTAGATCTCGGTTCTGATGAATGAAAGAGAACGAGGAGGAAGAAGTGGTTTTTAGGACTCAATCAATAATCAAATATAAATGATGGTCCAATCAGAGGGCTGTGATTTATGATTTGCATGATTGACAACCTTTGCCGTCTGTTGACATGAAATGATAATGGAAGAAGGCCAAGCGTCGGCAGAAAATTGACAGGAAGTGGTTTTGGTCCAGCGTGACGTCCCCCGATCCTGCAGTATGACTGTATTTATATATATATATATATATATACATATATATATACTGTATATATATATATATATATATATATGTATATATGTATATATATACACAGCTTGTTATGGTTTTTGTGATGTTTCTATTTTTCATGGAGCATGGCGATTGAAAAAAAAAAATTATAATAATAATTAAAAAATAATTAAAAATGAGCCGGCCACCACCGTCGGGCACGCTGAGATTTAAGTTTTAATCGATTCCACCGGCAACTTTGGCGAGGAGGAGGAGGAGGAGGGGGGAAAAAAACGGAAACTGAGGGAAGACGTCTGATCCCACCTTTCTTCTTCTTTTTTTTAAAATAATATCCATTTCCATTGTAGAGGCACCAGACTGGGGGTCGGTGACTCAGCCGGAGGCCTGGACACCGAGGTGGTGGTGGTGGGGTGGGGGTCCGCCCGCTCTAAACTTAGAGCACTGGTGGACTTTAGGAGGAGATCGTGTGACCACGGAGATCAGGTCTCAGGGATGACGGGGCGTGGGTTGTCGGGGGGAAAGCGGTATTCCTGTCCGTTGCTACTAAATATATTTATCTAAATATAATTGATTTCAGTTATCAATCCTATTAATAGTGTTATTTGCCCCACTCAACTTTAAAAATTGCTCACAAAGGCTATAAATAAATATTGCCCTTAATTCGGGACTAATTTCAGTGGCGGAAAAAGGGTAGGGAATTCCACGCGAATTCCACGCGACACCAGAAACATGTTCACAAATGTTCTCGCCCCGCTTAATTTTTTTGGGTGATTTAAAAAAAAAAAAAAAAAAAATGGCTAAATTCCCGCCTGGAGACTCTTATTATTTCCAGGAGGGAGAGAGGGAGAAAGGGTGGAGACAGGTGGAGAAATGATCCCGTCTAATAGCCGATTGTTTGTGTTCCATCACGACAGCACAGAGTCTTTAGCCAGAGGACACAGGCGAGAAAAAAAAAAAAAAACACACAAATCCCGTGCAAGTACAGACTCACACGCTCATTATAGGGTCACCGAGTGCACGTTTTTTTTTTATTCATAATCCGCCACATCCGTGGGAGGCGCTGGTGACCAATGGCAAAATTAGCGGAATGATGGTGAATTTGTTGGATTCAGTCACCGGATTTGCTCACATGAAAAACGCACACACAAAGGCCCTTTTATTGTGTCTCTCCGTTGTGTGTCTTTGGCTGGGTGTCATTTGCATGCCGTGCGGCCAACAAGTCTGGACCAAACCAAGCTGCAGGTAATCTGTTGATCTGGAAAGTTCTCCCGGCATGATGAGGAACATGCATCTGTGTGTGTGCGTGTTCTTTGTGTTACATGTGTCGACACGGCTGCCGCTGTAAGTGGCTGATGACATCATTTTGCCTTTCATATCTGTGAGCAGATTTGTTGTACTTTTCTTTATTTCATTTCCTGCTTCTTCTTTTTTTTTTTTTTTTTTGCCTCTTCACACGGTCAACAGGTTTTATTTGAGTTTTTTCTCGGATCCACTGTGGCTCGCCGTATTTACGCTCCCAGCCGCCGGCGCTGGGCCGCGTCCTGTTTGCCTCCATTTTTTGTTGTGGATGAATTTCCGCTGTCTGGCCAAGTTATAGACGACCGGAGTGCAGCTGGGTGGCCCCGTCAAAGGGACGCGCACACACACGCACACACACACACACACAAACTGTCCAGCAGCTTGTGCACCAACCCACAAACCATCCACTCCAGATTACTCGCACATGCATTGCGCAACTGCAGGATTCCGAAATTGTGCATTTTATGAACTGACACACAACGGTTTCCTGTTTGCAGCGCACACACACACACACACACACACAGACACACACACTCAAACACGCCGCATCCAATAAACAGAAGTAAACGAGAGCCCGCTGGAGGCCCAAACACAGCTGGTTGGAGGTCAGGGTCACAGATGGAGAGGAAGAGGAAGGACACGATGGAGGGGAGTGAGGGAGGAGAGGAGGAAGGGAAGAACAAATAAAAAGACGATGTGCGAGCAAAATAAAATAAAAAAAAAAAAGAGGGAGGGGCGGAGGGGTATGAGCGGGACACGAGGAGAGAGGAGCCTCCACAGTTTCTTTCTCCATTGGCATATTCCAGTCATTCCTCTCGTCCTTCTTTTTTCTGGAGGTCTTCCCTCCGTCTTCAGGTTCAGACGGAGGTGAAGAGCATCTCTCCCTTCCCTTCAGGGTCCCACCTTTTGTGTCCCCCCCCTCTTCTCCATGTCAATCCGAGAAACGGGCGTCTTTGATGGTAATCCTCGCGTGCGGGAGCTGTGTGTTTTTGATTGGCAGCTGTTGGATGAAGCGCTCTGATTGGTTGTGAGCGTGTGATGACGGACGACAGATTCCTGTGCTGTCAGGAAAACGGCCAGGGTCAAATTGAGGTTGGCAGGCGTTGGTTGTGCAACATTTAAAAGTGTTTTTTTAATGTTTTATTTATTTGCACTCCATATCCCAGAATTCCCGTTCACACGCGAAATTCTTCATTCGATTTTTAACCTTTTGCATGAAATGAAATTGATCGAATCAATGATGCCAAAATGTGATTTCTGCGATTAAATCTCTGGTCGTTGGAGGATTTTCTGGTGCTTTTAAACATATGTAGATTATTATTATTTTTTTTTTACTTTTCCATTTTCCCTCCAGACCACCATGGCCATACTTCACACACACACACACATACATCATCTTATATCCGCACCGTGGATCTAAATCCCAGCAAGCGTGCAAATCTTGATCACTTCCACAACAACAAAAAATGAGGCCCCCCCGTTTGTGTCGGTGGTACAGCTCGGTGCATTCTGGGTAACCTCCATGCCCCAGATAGCATCGGCAGACCCCGTGACCCTCTATAGGAATGAAACGGGCAGGTCCGGACAACCCGGCGTTTACCCAGCAGCCTCTGCTCTCCGAGCGGGGATGAGATGTACAGATATAGGGGAAGTGTTTGGACAGTAAAGAATGAGCAAACAGACGCAGAGCTGGGTAATACCGGGATGACAGAGTGGAATCGGGTGTGTGGGTGTGTGTGTGTGTGTGCGTGCGTCCACGCAGACAATGGTGAGCGCCTCCTGTTCCGTCATGTCCCATCTGTGGACGTATGCAAATGACGAGGAGCCTGCAGCGGCTTTACATTCCTGAAAGTCAAACTTAAACTCTTTTTATTCCATCTTTTTTTTTTTTTTTTGGTGTGCACCAGAAACGCCACATGTAACTTTGATCTCTTTTTTCGGAAAGCGCCACAGAAATGGACACTATTTAACGATTCATTTGAGAAATTGGGACGAGGACTTTGTCCATTGTCTATAGTTTATTTTTTTATATTTTTTTTATAATATAATATCATATATTTCCGTATTTTCTCATAGTTTTGTCATCCTTCCATCCACACTATTAAATGACTTTTAGAGTTTTAAATAGAAACTCCAGGCTCGTGCAGCATTTCCATCTCTTTTCTTCTTCTTCCTCTTTTTTTTTTTTTTTTTCTTCTTCTTCATGTGCATCCGACACCCCCGTCTCCACCCTGCTCAGGTGGAGGAGGCTGGATTATACACCCCCCCCCGTACAATGGCTCTCGGGGGGGGGAATAATAATCTGAGACGGCCTGCTCTGATTGGAGGGCGCCTGGGGGAAATGTCTGTGTCCCCACAAAAGGGGGGATTAAATATCAAAATAAAAACTGGAACCTGATATAGAGATGGCAGCGAAGAAAGACTTCTTTTGTCATTCCCAGTTTTTCTTTTTTTTTTCTCTTTTTTTTTCTCCGTCACTTTAACTGCATTAAGTTTTTTTTTTGCTTCTATATATTTAATGCATCTGTCTCTCCGTCTGGTTCCACCTCTCCATCGTTCCCCCTCTCCGCTGGCCTCCTTCTGTCACTGTGATTAGAGGAGTGGAGGAGATCAGAGAAGAGAAACAGGACCACTGACCTTTCCCCTCCTTCTCTCTCTCTTTCTCTCTCTCTCTCTCTCTCTCTCTCTCTCTCTCTCTCTGTCCTGGGTTTCCCTCCATTTCTTTTTCCACCTCCTTCCCTTTAATGTCTTCCGATTCTCTCCTTCATAAGGTCAGGTGATGGGAAGCTGCAGCATCTTCTTCTCTGTGTAATGTGCTCAGCATCCTTCAAATAATTTACTTTACTGATGAATACATTTAAATATATTAAAATATAAAAAAAATAATCTTCAAAGATTTGCCAAGGAAGTGAAATCGATCCACATATTTAAAGTAATGATGTATTAATTGAAAAAAAACAAAAAAAACGGTCCAGACTGAGCAAGGGTCGTCTGACAGTGTTTAAAAAAATATTTCCCAGACTCCTTCACTCTTCTTCTTTCCCAGGCTCTGATTATTATATCCCACTCTGAGCCAGACGGGACCAACTGATGGTTTCTAACGGGGGTCCCCGGCGGGTCCTTGACCTCCTTTGTCCAGCATATAAACACTCACACACATTCGCTCCTGTTCTCTCCATCAACCATCGGACCCCCAGTCGTCTCCCCTTTGTCCCGCCCCCCCTTTCCGTCTCTCTCTCTCCCCCCCGCCAGCCACCTTTCATTCCATAATCGCATTGAAATGCCTGAAATGACCTTTGTGTTTAACCCCCAAAATAGAACCCCATATCATGGACTGTATGACACCTTGTGGCGCACGCGAATTCATTATCTGCACACGTATGTGCTGTGTATGCCTCATATGTGTAGATTCACACGTATGATGATTGATTCTGAGCCATAATTACTCCACCTATATGTCGGGGCTCACCGCGTGGTCCTCGGCCTCCCGCCCACAGACCCGACATGTGAATGGATGGATTTCTTTAAGAAGCTCTTATATGTGAGCTCATGCCACTCATACGTGGGATTATAAAAGGCACTGCGTGATGTTTTTTTTTTTTGGTGATAATCTCAGGAATGCCAAGCCCGCGGACTAAAGGCTAATCGGAGGTTCACTCGGAGTTGAGACGCGGTGACGCGCGGCGCGTTTGTTTAGGATTGGAGGAACATATGGGGCAGATAAAGAAAAAAAAACAAAGTTTGTGCCACATGTGGTCAGGGGATGGGGGGGGGGAATAAAAACATATTATTGGGTGTGAAAATACGTCTTAAATGTGTGAAATACTTCATCTGAGTGGCGTTAACAGGTCAAAGGTCATTCTTGACCTTGGAGATTAGTTTTGTGTGTGATTTTTTTAATTGTGGTGGTTTACACAGCAGCGGATTAAAGTGCAGCTGGACATTATAAATAATACGTCCATTTCCTGTCATTTTATGGCCAAACAATGATTTTCCAATGAATGGATCTGATGAATAACAACATTTTTTTCTGTTTTCTGCAGGGAGACAAGTTTGACGGGCCGTGCGACGGCCGGGACTGTAGCAGAGGATGCAAGTGCAACCCAGAGAAAGGCAGCAGGGTGAGTGCTCTTTTTTTATTTCTCCATTTTTATATCTGTCCCTCTTAAATCTGAGCTCATCGGCATTCGGAGGTGGCGCGGACGCAGTGCCGATAAATCAAGTTACAATTTACGGGCAACAAACTGTAGATCTGTATCTGATCCTCTGGAGCCGCCATCAAAAGAAATACACAACAGTGTGTCAAATAGAAATAGAAACAGGCAAAATATACAACAACACCATTTCGGCCAGAAATGTCACTCTGAGGATTTATTGCCTTCAACAGTGTGAGGTGAGGAAAGTCAACGGGGTTCACTGTGTCATGTGGCAACAAAACAATCCCACAAAACAGCGTTTCATTTTGTTCAACATTTATGTCAGTTGAGGTTTTGATTTAAAAAAATAAATAAAAAATAAAAAATCCATTTCCTTTGCGGAATTGAGCGCTTTCGCTGTGAAAAAAAATAAATAATAATAATCGGCGCATCTGAAAGTTGAATATCTCTCCATCACACACTATCTGACAAACATCAGAGGAGTGTGTCAGTGTGCCTCAACAGAGCCCGTCCGTCCACAGGTGGAGCAGTAAATCCTGCCGATGATGAATGACTCCTCGATTCACGCCACTGCGCCAGAATAAATCACAGTGTTTCACTCAATCCGTCCAAAATCGCTGCGAGGATGCGGGCGGGTTGGACAATTGATTTGATTGGCAGATGGACGTTTGTGTTCATTCTGACTTTTTTTTTTTTTCCCCTCGGGAGACGCAGCACATGATGTGTGTGTGTGTGTGTGTGTGTTCGCCTCAGACTGAGCTTCACACTGCAGCCTGTATCCAAACAACAATTACCGTCTGACGCAGCAGGCCTACACTTAGCGCCCTGACGACCGTGCGCCACTTTGTGTAAATAACAGCGTGGCTCCCTGGATGCTCTGAGCTGGAACCTCCTCCGGTGACACTTTGCCTTCCTCTTAGCACTCAGTCAGGGGCTTATTTGTCTGCTTTCAGTTTTACTTTTTTTCTACCTGTGAGTGGGTGAGGTGGCTTATTTTTTATTTGATTTATTTTTTGTTTTTTTACGTACGACCTGAGCGTGCAGCAGAATCTGGAGCAGATGAATTAGAGATAGGAAAAGACTTTGGTTTGGCTCGGCACCAGAACCAGAATCGGAATCCATCAGATTCCAACTTTCACTGGATGTTTTATTTTTTATTATTTTTTTTCATTTCACCATCAAAGTTCACACGGGCATATTTTCAGAGTGTTTTATCTCGTGCAGATGCCGGAGCTGTGCCTGCACGAAAAGAAGAAAAAAAAAAAAAAAAACCTCTGGCACCTGGTGCAAAGAAAAAACCCAGCTAACGAGCTGGATCAAAGCTGATGTTGATCCCCCAGGGTGCACCTCTGCCTGTCAGGGCGCAGGGGGTACAGGGTTAGCAAATGCCAGAGGAAAATAAAACACACACAGAAGCGCACAAAAACAAATTGCACGTATTAAAAAGCGGCAGATTTTTTTTTCTTTTTTTTTTTATGAATATTTTGAAGAGTTGGGGGGAAAAAAAACGTCCACGCATGAGAAATGTACCTTTCCATCCGAGTACATTCCTCTTATTTTTCAATTTCATCACATGATGAAGATGAAGATGAAGATGGCGCTTCTCTTCAGCTTCAGTCCAAACCTTCAGGCGTCTGCAGCAAAGGCTGAAGATGAAAAAGGATTTTTATCTTTCAGCACGACCACAAACCAACAAAGAACAAACAAAAAAAAAACAATATTAAAGATTTGGGAAAAAGACCCGAACCAGACCCCAGGATCTGGATCCTCCTGAGAACCTGAGGTCAGCGAAGGTTAAATCTGTGGATCTGTGCCCGAGCCAAACCAGAGCGAGAGCTGCAAATCAGTGCTGCTTCAAAAATGAAAAAAAAAAAAAAAAATGTGTTACAAGGGTGTGGACATTTTATTTTTATTTTTTCTACATAGCTTCAGTTAGTTTTTTCACTCGGATTCTAAAGGTTACAGTTCTCATGAAGCGAGGCGGCGAGATGATTTATCATGACAAGAGGTGTGCTGGGTTCCACCTGAGTTTTTATATCGTGGAGGAGGAGAGCGTGCCAGGACCTAACAACTTCGCATGAAAACCCCCAGTCAGTGAGTGCGAGGAAGACGAAGATGAAGATGAAGCTCCTGGTGTGCGTTTAAAAGGGGATGAAGAGGGTTTTGAGTGGCTTTGGACTGGGGAGTGAAGCTCCTCGTCCAATCAGAGACTTTCTGCACTGATTCCGGAATCCTTCACGCAATCTGTTGATTTTCAACAACAGTTTTAGAAAATGTGCAAAAAAATATATATATTTAATTATAAAAATTTAGTTTTATGTGTATTTAATTTTTTATTTTATTTTTTTTAAAGCAAACGCTTTGATTGGCTGTTCAATATGAAGCCCTTTGCATGAGAGGCAAGAAAGAGAGGGGAGGGACACGCCCGTAGAACAAAAGGCTGAGGGATGAAAGGAGGAAGGAGGAGGAAAAGAGAGAGTGCATTTAAAAGGTGGATGAGGGTGAAGTGATAGTGGAGGATTTCCTGTGGGAAGATAAGAAAGAGAGGGATGAAAACCCCTACGCTGGGCCTCACCGTGAAAGACTCTGAATTCCTCCACTTTAATCCTGACGCAGGTAGAGGGGTGGAAAAAAAAAGAGAGAGAGAGAGAGAGAGAGAGATAGTGGGGTGAAAGAAAAGGACAAAATGTTGAGATTGAAATAATCTGCAGAACCATCGAGACAAGGACTCTCTCTCTCTCGCTCTCTCTCTTTCTCTCTCTCTCTCTCTCTCTCTCTCTCCCTCTCTCTCTCTCTCTCCCTCCATGCGCTGACTAACGTGTTGTGTTTGTGATTTTTAAGCTTGTCTGGGTTTCGCTGAATGAGCAGTGTGTGCCTGTGAGTGTTTGTGTCTGTATCTGTGCGTGTATGTGTGTGTGCCTGTCTGTGTCTGTGTTTGTGTCTGTGTGTGTCTGTGTCTGTGTGTGTGTGTGTGTGTGAAGATGAAGCCTAAACAAAGCTCACCGCCATTTTTAAACTGGGGGCCTCTAAAAGGATGGGGAGACTGATAAAATGCCACACAGGGGCCCGGGAGTGTGTGTCTGTGTGAGTCTGTGTGTGTGTGCATGTGTGTATGGGTTTGAATGACAGTATGTTACTGATAAGACTGTAATGTGCATTACTCTGGTCTGTAGGTACATCATCATACATGTCGCACACACGCACACACACTCACACTTTCCTATCCCTGTGAGGACACTCTCAAACACAATGCATTCCATTCACCCCATCCCAACCTCAAGCCTTAACCTAAACCAAATTCTAATCTGAAATGTAGTACACTGTGTACACAATGTACTTACACACACACACACACACACACACACACACACACACACTCCTTTAGAGTGGCTGTAGAGGAGCCACTTTGCCCAAAAATAGTTCGGCAAACAAATGAAATAATGAAAGGCGAAATAGTAGCTTTGAACTTTTCTGTCTTTTTTAAACACACACACACCTGACACTCAGGCTCATCCCCCCCAGCCGACACTAAGTCTAGGAAAGGTTAAAGGTTACAACCAACACAAAGGCCAGAGTAGACCAGAAGGTCAGGGGCACCAAGATCACAGTGTGTGTGTGTGCGTGCGTGTGTGTAGTGTGTGTTATATTGTCTTTAAGGCCCTTATAGGTCTTTCACCTATTTTGAACCTCTAAACTTCTAATCCTTATTTTACATTTGACAAAATGTGTATATTACTGCATTTCTATGATTATTATTGTTTTTACAATGATGCCATTGAGATTTTTTCTTTTGAATTGAATTAAGGTTAACGTTTAAATAAAATAATCAAGACTTAATTTCCTATGAAGACATATATAGATATCTCAACCTATTTTTAATCAAATAGAAGAAAATAAAACATCACTGACCTGTTGCTGGTTCCTGTGCGCGGTGCTGCCCTCTCGTGGCGGCTCCAGGAACTGCATCACCCTCACTGTTAAATAATGCACATGGTGAAATCTGATCATTAATCAACCATAGTTTTATTTTTAAACATTTTTTATTCATTTAATCTGGATTACAATCTTAGTCTGAGCAGCTGTGACCAAATGGAAGAAAGTGTTTCAGTGGAAAAATGCCAGAGGGAAGGTCTCGTTAGATTCTCAGCTGTACCGTGAGCAGGATTCAGACACGTCCTGGGGGATCAAGTGTCTCCATCATAAGCACACACTCATACACACACACACATGCACTTGTACAGAAGGCAAACACGTGCAGGAATGTGCAAAACTGGTTATTACCGATTTCATGCCTAATGGCGGCACAGTTTAGCTCCACTCACACACACACATAAATCCAAACCATCATTTTTGCACTTTTTTTTTTCTTTTTTCCATTACTGATCTTGTAACGCAATTAAACATGTTGATGCTCATCACCTTTTACACAGGACCAAAAATACTTTCGGATGTGCAATTAGTTAGTGTGTGTGTGCGTGCATGCATGAGTGTGGTTTGTCTTAAATGTCAATGTGTGCAAACTAGAGCGTGTTGAGTCTGTGAGTTGTGTTTGAGAAGAGACTTGAGAGAGACAAAGACTTTAAAAAAACATTATTTATAGTCTTTGACTGACAGAATCAAATAAACGATACATTGCATAACAGTAAATGATTAAATCCACGCAAATGCTTCTTTAACCTCCATCTCTGCATACCACCATCACAGTAAAAAAAAAAAAAAAAAGTTTTGAATCTCAAGCTCCAGATGATATCTAAAGTACAGGCTGTAACTGATAAGGCTGAGATGTTTTTTTTTTTACACAGAGGATCGTTGTGAAGCTACATGTCGTCTTGTTGTTTTTTGTTTTTTTTCTTACCCAACATTACCTCAGCGGGTCACATCTGTGCGTTTGTTTTTTTTTTTACGCTTGAAAGGACTCAAACATGGCACTTACCTCTGTTTCCCTGCTCCGTCGTCACCTCGGGCTCATTTGACAAAGTGCACATGAGAGTGTAACGAGGTTTTAGAGCCAATTACACCGTTTTACCAAAGTGTCTGAGGTCGCCGAGGAACAATGTCGACGGCTCGTCAGTAGTTTTAGTTGTTTTCGTTTTTTTTTTGGTGAAACCGAAATTGGCGTTTAAGTCCCACTTTTAATTTTCCGCTCTCTAATCAGTCAAATAAGACCGATTGGAGGAAGAAAAAAAATCAAATGTGTCTTTGTGTCAGACAGCTGAGAAAAAGATTTATGACATCATCACCGTGGGACAATGGGCTGTTTATTGGAGGGTGAAAGCACCTGGTTAAGAAGAGAGAGAGAGAGAGAACAGGTTGTTGCTTTAACGGGCGGCCATTACAGCAAACAGACGAGAGGAAGGGTGAGAAACTTTCATCTCAAGTTCAAGGGTCAAAGGTCAATTTTAAAAAGAAAGATTGAAGAAGAAAAAAGGCGGTTTTCTGATATCTCAGTAAAATATGAAAGGGAGAGTGGAGATAAGGAGTCTCTCTCTCTCTCTCTCTCTCTCTCTCTCTCTCTCTCTCTCTGTCTAGGTATGTCTGAGATAAGTGGAGGGGTTTGGGTTTGTGGCCTCGTCGCTTTTCCAGTATCTTCAGCGGCATCAAAATGTCGCATATTTTTGTGTGTTTGTGTTGTGTTGCTGATTTAAACTCGGCCAGTCCTCTTTGCTCCCATCACGTCGTCCCGTGGGCATGGAGTGTGACAGCTAAAATCCCCCCCCCCCCCCCCCCCCCCCCCCCCCCCCCGGGGGCGGGGGCGGGGGGCCCCCCCCCCCTGCACAACACGTCTCGGAGGGCCTGAGGCTCTGTGTGTGTTTTTTCACACGCATGGCAGCCAGATTCTGTCTGTCCAAGCACTCTGCTCGGTCAGGAAGTGAGGTGGTCCCGGGCCCGGAGCGGCTAGTCCACAGAGCTTAGCCGCCTGAGAATGGGCCTCATTGTGCCCTTTTGTCCCGGGAGATCAACTGACCAGTCTGCTGGAAGGTGACGGGACGTGGAGGGGCGTGGAGGAGGTGGGTGGATACGGAGGAGGGCTGATGGGTACAATGCTCCCTCATAGACTTTTGTCTCCTGTTTAGGTTTTATTTAACTACACACTTTTTTTTTTTTTTAATAATGCAAAATAAGAGTGAGTTTAAGAGTGTTGAATGGGATGGCGCCTCCCGGTGGTCATTTTCCACTCGGGATCCTGCCAAAACCCCTAAATTGTTTGGATGCGATTTGAAAGCTTCTTGATCTCCTTGATTGTATTTTTCTTGAATCCCTTTTATCTCCCCTCTGTGATCTCCGTCGTTTTTTTTTTTTATTCCACGCCATGTTAGGGAATACACCGCAGATGGTTTTGAACCCTGTGGAACTCCACTGGAACATCAAAGAGATTCCCTGCAGATTTGATTTTTAACATCCGCTTCTCTCCCTCCTCAACTGATGCGTGACATCATTCCACCTTCACTCGCACCTTTGAAAAGTCTCCGAAATTGAAGTCCACAAGATGTGGAGCTCATGTTCAGAGAAGAGAGTGATGATGAGGAGGAGGAGGAGGAGGAGGAGAGGAGCGAGGCGTGAGAGAAAGTGTCTCCCTGTGGGACCTCTGCATATCTCCTCTGGGGGAAACCAGGTGTGATCCAGACAGCGGCTCTGTCATTATGTTAGCCTGCCCCCCCCCCCCCCCCCCCCCCCCCCCCCCCCCCCCCCCCCCCCCCCCCCCCCCC
>JAFBJU010010940.1:200087-270753 GCA_016785305.1 Colistium nudipinnis
CCCCCCCCCCCCCCTCCCCCCCCCTTCTCCACCCCACACACACACACACACACACACGACCCCAGGCCACGGCAGGGCCAAGGCCGACCTGCAGCCAGGAAGTCCGTGTCAGTGCCAAAAAACATGAATTATTAATGAATACTAATTCATTATCCCGGTTATTTAACTCTGCTTCCGTCAATATAGCGTTTCATTTAGTGATTATTTTTTTATTTATAAAAACAACAATGGGACAATTTAACCTTTTTTTTTTTTTTGATAATTTATTGATATTTCAGATCTATGCTGTCAAGATGAATAGATGCACTAAATCCATAAATCCATGGAAGACATAGTACATTTTTCCTGAATATTAGAATTATTATCATTCTTGCGTCCCCTCCGGCAGGGACAAATGTTTTTTGCCTCTAACTGGTAGTTGACCTGCTCCATGATGTTGGGTATCCTGGTTTCATGAAGTGGGTTGTGTGTCTGAAATGTGATTGATTTGTGTGTGTGTCTGCGTTCACGTGTGGAATGGTGCTAATGGAGGGGTGTGTGTGAGCGTTTACGTTGTGTATAATGACGGGTGTGTGTGTGTGTGTTTATATACTGTATCGTTGTATTTACAGCTAAACCTGACCACCTCTATAAACGTGTCTCTATAAAAGCCTCATAAATGTCAAACATACGTCCACTTAACAATAACTGAGGAGGACATTGATTTATGAATGCATTCAAGAGCAACGTACATTTTCCCTAAAGACAAAATACCTCTACTGTGTATTTGCATTATTTCATTTTTTTCAAAGGCAGGTTGTCAACAGCTGTGTGTGTGTGTGTGTGTGTGTGTGTGTGTGTGTGTCTGTGTGCAAATATTTTTATACTTTATTACACTATAATACATTTTTAAAATAATATTATTTGATTCATTTTCCTATTTTTGAGATTATTTGTTACCAAGGCGTCATGATGTAAGAGATCAAATGGTCATTATTACATTTAAAGCTTAATTTGGTTTTAGTTTTCATTGGTAAATCCCTGAAAATCAGAATGAATCAGATTATGTGTTGAATGAAACATTTTTCTGAGCATTTCTTTATTTTAAGGGTCGATTCGTGACCGTGTCTCCTCTCTCTCTCTCCATCTCTCTCTCTCCCTCTCCCTCCCTCTCTCTCTCCTGAGTTAGGGTCGTCCCGGGCCTCTTGGCGAAGTTGGGCAGAGCGGGCCTGAGGGGTCCCGCGGAGGACTGGGGCCTTCAGGGCCGAAAGGAGAGAAGGGCCACTATGGCCTGAAAGGACCGTCTGGCCCCAAAGGAGACAAAGTGAGTACTACAGCAGATGTCTGGTGTCAAAAATCAAAATCAAAAATTAAGTCGAAATCGGACTTAAATTGCATTAAATGACTAAAGGAACCAACCTTCATTCAAACTTGTGTTATAAAGCAGTAACACGGTTTCACCACCAGATGGTGCTGTTTACATTAAAATGGTTGAACATTTTTATTATAATAATAACTATTATTGTTATTTATGTTTACAGGGGCCTATGGGAGTACCTGGGTTCCAAGGAACGGATGGAGTACCTGTAAGTCTACATATCCAGACCATTTAAATCCCTGAAAAGGTTTATATTATAGGATGTGTGAAGTTAGAGATGTTACACACACACACACACACAAACACACATACATATATCAGAAATAAAATATAAATATGGCTACTCCTCCTCTCTGCAGGGTCACCCAGGTCTAGAGGGCGGCAGAGGTCCAACTGGACATGACGGCTGCAACGGAACCAGAGGAGAACCAGGAGACCGCGGCTACGGGACAGGGACTCCTGGATACCCTGGACCTTCTGTGAGGATTCATTTTTTATTATTCTATTACTCTCCATATTATTTTGATTACATGGCGTGATACTGATGGAGCATTTTTCTCCGACAGGGGCCTTACGGGCCCAAGGGCCAAAAAGGAGAACCACGATACATTTCAGATAATGGAATCACGGTAAGGACTCTCCACCATAATTAGATTAACCACGAAACACCTTGAAAGCGCAACATCACTGCGATTCAAATACTTCAGGACCACATTTGGAAATGTCATCCATGACACACTAAACTGAGCCAAAAACCTATTTCTAAAATGGTGTAATAAATTGCATCGTTTGCTATTTCTCATTATTTGTTTTTTGTCCGATTTTCCAAAAATAAACTGCCACTATTCTAATAAACGTCCGTTCAAACATTGGTCAGCAGATGGCGCCACACCAAGGATTTTAGTAGATAATAGAATGAAATAGTTTATTGTTGAATTTATTTTTATTTTTTCCCCTCAGAGTTATCCAGGTGTTCCAGGACCGGACGGTCAACCTGTAAGTTTATATATATATATATATATATATATATATATTTTTTTTTTTTTTTTTTTTTTAATGCACCTTATACTGTAGTTGTATGCAAAAAATAACACTCAATGAAGTAGAGAGGGATATGAATATAAAAGAAATGAATACAAAGTTGATGTGGTTGTTTATCCTCTGCAGGGTCTCAGAGGTCAGGATGGTCCACCTGGTTTTACTGGGCCAAGAGGACCTGAAGGATTCTCCGTATGTAAACTCACTCGACATCTTAATATCACATTATCGTTATTTTTCGAATCATCACAAATAAGTTTATGAATCCATCTCATAAAAAAATTACTTCCAGGGTCCACCTGGTCCTCCCGGTCCCCCAGGGCTCATGGTAAGGAGAATAATCTCATCATTATATTTGTTCAATATATCCTTTGGTTGTGTTTAACTGTGGTTGTTTTGTTTTTTCAGGGGAGCCGGAGTGACGGATATCAAGGAGAAAGAGGAGACAAGGTACGAACGATACATTTTTGAATCTATGTGGAATAAAAATATTAGCATCTATACATTTTTCTGTTCTCTTCTTCTCTCAGGGCGACGTGGGTCTTCCCGGACCCAGCGGGACCCCCGGAGACGGGTCGCTACGAAGTGAACAAACTCTCACCATCTACAAAGGAGATAAGGTATAAGATCTATACGGTCAATTAGGACGATTTAAATCAGAGACATTAGAGGTGAATAATCGGGGTCCTCGTATATATTTGATTTTCTATACAATAATATAATCTAATCACGGTGGGTCCCTTTTAAGGATTTTTTTCCTTTTTTTTTTTAATGCGATTTTACATGTGAATGCAAATAGTTCATGTATTTCCTGTTGCATTATATTAATAATTATTCATTATGAATTAATGTTTGTCCACGTTTGTCGTCTCTGTGTCTCACAGGGGGAAGGTGGACGGAAGGGAGTCAGAGGTTACCCTGGAAGCCAAGGCCCACCTGTGAGTACATTCTCTATTCTGCTTTTAGAAATATTAATAGAAATTCGGAGGAATTCTCGCTTCAGTCTCATTATTATTTTTTTTTAATCATTATTATTATTTAAATCCAGGGACCTTTCGGGTATCGTGGTGAATATGGAGAGAAGGGCATTCCTGGATACCCCGGGGCCAGAGTAAGTTTCATAAACCTGTCAATCCTCCTCTTCCCACATCCGCCTGATGTTCTTCTTCTGTGGTGGATGTTGACATGCACTTCCATCTAACAGGGTCCTCCAGGTTTTAACGGCCCGCCCGGCGCCCCGGGACAACAGGTAGGACGCAAAATTCTGAACTCCAATTAATGAGTTTCCTTCATTTTTTATATTCAATGCATTCCAGTGGGAGAAGTATTTAATTGCAGTACAAATTCATTTGTGTCGGAGACATTGAGGTCAAACTAAATGTTGTTGTTTTTTTATCCTGATGCAGGGCTACAGAGGAAATTCTGGTTTCCCCGGGCAACCAGGTTACATCGGACCCAAGGTAAAAGCAGTCCGAGAACAGTCCTGGGTCAAATCCAGCAGAAATGACTCAAATCTCCAAACGTTTCTAATAATGTTCTTTTGTTATAATATAAAAATTGATACATCTCGGCTCACACTCTGCTGTCACGTTATAATTAATGCATTACTAGTGGTAAATCATCATCTTATCTTTGGTTTTAATCCTAAATATAATATATACTGTATTTTTCAAATCCTCTCGTGTGCAGTCCCCTTGTTTGTCCAGCAGATGGCGCCATTGTTTCTGAAATTTTAATTCTCTCTCAGATGATGGAGTTTGGAGATCCTCCTCCTCCTGTAGTCTCACAGTTGTTTTTTTTCCTCTCCTCTTTCTCACGTGTGATGTTAGGGAGACCAGGGGGACCCAGGACAACCGGGACCTCCCACCTACGTCAATGCTCTGGGCACTTCTGCTCAAGGTGACACACACACTGATCTCAGAGTGACCTCCCTGTGGACGTTGACCTTTTGTGTGACCTTTCCTTTGTGAACCATCTCCTCCTGTGATTGGCTGCAGGCTCCACAGGTGACCCCGGGTACAACGGCCTGCCCGGTGGCCCAGGTGACCAGGGACCTGCGGGGTTCCCCGGAGCACCAGGTCCTCCGGGAGAAATCTTAGGCGAGTTCCTTCTCAAAACTCTCATCCAATGCATTTTTAATTGTCATTTTTATTTTGTATTAACATTGATTTGTTAAATCCTCTGCCCTGTTCAGACCCCTCAGGTCGTGGAGGCCTCCCAGGTTTCCCCGGTACCCCAGGCCCAAAGGGTGAGGCGGGCAACCCAGGAACACCAGGCTACGGTATCCAAGGAAACACGGGCTCCCCGGGACTCCCCGGAGGCTACGGGCTCCCTGGACCACCAGGCCCCACGAGTATGTTCACACAGAACCCCGTTAACCAAACCAAGCTTTCTGTCCTCCACAGGTGGTTCTGACCCAGAGTGAAGAGAACTGATTTATAAACCTCCCCTCAACTGTGTTTTAAACCTCAACTCATGTTTAACTTCCTGCTTGTGGTTCGCAAAGGTTCTGTGTCTGAGAGGAGTCATCCGAGTAAAGTTTGATTATTGTTATTTCAAAAATCCATAAAATTGCACCTCCGAGACGGACCATGCAGCATCGTCATGCTGAGCTGCGTTTTAGGAATAAAAGCTAGAAAGAGACTTGAAAGCATAATGGCTGATTGACCTTACTTGTCCTCCAAGGCTCCACCGTTGAACCCTGCGTCATCTATCCCATCTTGCCCAAAGGTCAGTCCAACTAACGGGTGCCCCGGGGGCGGCCGTGTTGCCATGGTCGCCATGACAACCGTGAGCCTGCAGAAAGCTCAGAGCTGGCAGGTGCCCAGTGCTTTGTGTGCAGGTGCAAAGTAGAGCTGCCGCTTCTCTCACCTGATTTTGACCTGGACCCGTCATGCTTCCGCAATGTTTGCAACAGGGAATTTTATTTGATTCTTTATTTTCAATTTTTGGTTTTTTATTTGGTGTCGTTGGCACGAACACATTCAACAGAGGAAGAGCCAGAATCGCAGTCTGAGGGGAAAAAAAAAACATAATAACGACAGGAACACTTTCTTTCAGTTTGTGGCGATCATATTTTCAATATATATTTTTTCTGTATTTCATTCATTCATTCTCACTTCCAAAAAATCCCATTAAAGGAGACATATTGAGTTTTTCTTTTTCTTCCCCTCATATTTTTTTTTTTTTGTGTATGGAAGTGAAAGCAGCATCAAATGGACTGTGTGAAGCTTACGCTGAATGGGAACCTTCTCATGTCATTTCAAGTATGAGCATGAGTTTAAATATGTCTCCTTTAAAGACAGAGATATTGTAAAGGGGGAAAAAAATATTAATACTAATAATAAAATAATAAATGAGTAATAATAATAATAATTTGGAAAGTTAGTTTCCTTTGTTTGTGTTGGTGCCAAACCTCAATAGGCTCTGCATGCTGCTTGTGGCAAGTATTTCTTTATTTTTTGAAGCCATTAAAGTCGATGATAAATGGCGGAAATCGCGCTGTTTTATATTTTTACTATGATTTTAAAAAAAAACAAAAAAAAACACTTTCATGCTTTTTTCAATATTTTTAATCGGCGTCTGTCATCTTGCAAACAGCCGCTCAAATCTTCTGACGCCCGACACGGAGCAAACTAACCCAGATTTCACACTGTCACACCGTCCTGAGTTTGCATCGAAAATATTGCCAAAAAAGAAATGATTTAAAAAAGAAATAAGACAAGAACGTTGCAAGTATTGATCTCGTTTATATCTGACATCGTTCAGCTCAGCTGAGGATCAGTGTGAAATCTAAAGAAAAGTCTTTACATTGTCTGAGGAAACAATTTACCGTGTTAACCTCTGACTGATCTAACTGTGTGTGTGTGTGTGTGTGTGTGTTTGTGTTTGTGTGTGTGTGTGTGTGTGTGTGTGTGCGTGCGTGCGTGCGTGCACCCACAGGTTCTGATCCAGACTTCCCCAGCACCAGCAACCCTGGACAGCCTGGGTTGCCTGGCCCCAGAGGACAGCCAGGGGACAGTGGATACAAAGGCTTCAGAGGTACGCACACGCACACGCACACGCACACGCACACGCACACGCACACATAAAAGTTTTGGCCCTGAATGGACACACACCGTGTCCTCTGTCCTCCAGGGGACCCTGGAGACTGTGCCTGCCTGGGAGGGGGCACCCCGGGGCAGATCGGGTCACGTGGGCCCCCCGGGGTCAACGGCAGCCCGGGCTTCCCTGGAGCAAAGGGAGAGCCCGGTGATTCTGGTGCACCGGGCTTCGGTGGCGGTCCAGGACCTAATGTGAGTTAAAAAAAAAAGACTTTTGTAAAAATATGTAATAAATAAAAAATATAAATAAATCAATAATAATCTGTCTGTGGTCATCCAGGGTCAACCTGGTGAAACAGGTTTCTATGGTCGTAAGGGGGAGAAGGGGGAGTCCTACTACCCCAACCAGGGTTCTGGTGTGAAAGGAGAACTCGGAGTTCCGGGTCCCAGAGGACCTTCTGGTGAAACTGGAAAACCTGGCAGGGATGGTTTGCCTGGCTTCCCAGGAACGCCCGGGCTTCCGGTGAGACTTTAAAATAATTTAAATTTAAAATGATATACATATTTCTCTAATATTTTTAATATTTTTCAAATATATTATTTGAATATTTTATATTTTAAATACAACTTTTCTTCGCCTCCCCAGGGTGATGCTGGCTACGGCACATTGGGAGAGAAAGGTTTCCCAGGATTCCCGGGGTCTAAGGGTCGTCCCGGTGGTCCTGGCGAGCCCGGCGTGGGCTACCTCGGGACCCCCGGCTTCCGCGGAGAACCCGGAGAGCCCGGTATAAACGGGTGGCCGGGGCAACCTGGGCAACCTGGACCGAGAGGTAAGTGATGACAGGGAGGACACATGAGGAGCAGAAGAATAGAAAGAGAGTGTGTGTGTGTGTGTGTGTGTTTGTGTGTTTGTGTGTTTGTGTGTTTGCTTGTGTGTGGATGGATGTGGATGTCGTGCCGTCATCAGAGTTAAAACCCCAGGTCATGCGTCCATCTCAACCCATCATGGTCCATCCTCCATGCACTGTAGTTGCCACGGCAACCTCACCTTGGAAGACATTTTCTGGGGGGACACACGGTCCCCGGTCCTGTTGGATCTCCTCAGCAGCAGCTTCATGCCTCGGCTGCGGCAGCAACACTGTTAACGACGTGATTAATGGTCTCCATTAATGAGCTTGCCAATAATCTATAATCCATCCACTGCTTCATGAGACGACTGATGAGATTTGAATGTCCACTGTGCTTCTTTAGTCTCAGAGGAGGTTTGTGTTTGTTATTCCGAATAAGGAGAGGAGAAAAAAAGGGCGTGGCTCAAGGATTTGTGCTTTTCAGGAAATTCCTCAAACTCTCTGAGACTAAACGACACAAAGTTCATCTTCAGTCTGAATGTGAGACGCTGAACCGTTTGCTTTTTAATACCAAAGGTTATTGTCACTGGCAGGAGAGAGAGAGAGAGAGAGCGAGCGAGCGAGAGAGATGACTCCTCCTCCTACTCCTCTCCCTCCTCCTGTCAACGGGAATAATCTGATTTTTATGCAACTTTTAATGTCAAAGCGTTTCATTTTTTATTTTTATATGTTTGCCTTAACTGAATGAGCCTTTAATTAATTGAATGGAAGTGATTTGCTGATATCTGTTTGATGAACAACAATTAATTGCTTAATTGGCGCATGCAAATGAACCTTGACTGGCTTTGTATGCTGCCATCTTCTACCTCTCTCTCCCTCCATCCCTCCCTCCATCCCTCCATCTCTCTGACCTCCCCTGTGCATGTGTATCTGTCCAGGTGAAAGCGGCTGTGCAGGGGTTAATGACGTCGGAGAGGGAACGGGTGGGTAATTAACTTTATTATCCACCAGCCAGAGAAACCAGTCGCGGGGGTTGGGGGGGGGGGGGGGGGGGGGGGGGGGGGGGGGGGGGGGGTCTGGTTTGAACCGGGTCGAACCGGGTTGAACTGGATTCAACTGGATTTATAAAATATAGAAATCATCCTCAGGAGAAAATGGGATTTAAAGATATGTCCTGCAGGAGTGAAACAGGTTGGAGAGAAATAAGTTGAGGAAAGAAATATGTATAGTTACAGAGTTGGTACCAATTTAAAGTAAAAAAATATATATATAAATATACATTATTGTAGACTTGGAACTGGCCTATAATGCCAAGAAGAAAATCCTTTATTTAGCATTATTAAACCCATTCGCGTCTGCCTCAGGTGGCATCCTCACAGCAAAGCCTTTTGGGTAATGCAGTCAGCTCGCTCACAGCAAAGCCTTTTGGGTAATGCAGTCAGCTCGCTCACAGCAAAGCCTTTTGGGTAATGCAGTCAGCTCGCTCACAGCAAAGCCTTTTGGGTAATGCAGTCAGCTCGCTCACAGCAAAGCCTTTTGGGTAATGCAGTCAGCTCGCTCACAGCAAAGCCTTTTGGGTAATGCAGTCAGCTCGCTCACAGCAAAGCCTTTTGGGTAATGCAGTCAGCTCGCTCACAGCAAAGCCTTTTGGGTAATGCAGTCAGCTCGCTCACAGCAAAGCCTTTTGGGTAATGCAGTCAGCTCGCTCACAGCAAAGCCTTTTGGGTAATGCAGTCAGCTCGCTCACAGCAAAGCCTTTTGGGTAATGCAGTCAGCTCGCTCACAGCAAAGCCTTTTGGGTAATGCAGTCAGCTCGCTCACAGCAAAGCCTTTTGGGTAATGCAGTCAGCTCGCTATATATATATATAAATATACATTATTGTAGACTTGGAACTGGCCTATAATGCCAAGAAGAAAATCCTTTATTTAGCATTATTAAACCCATTCGCGTCTGCCTCAGGTGGCATCCTCACAGCAAAGCCTTTTGGGTAATGCAGTCAGCTCGCTCACAGCAAAGCCTTTTGGGTAATGCAGTCAGCTCGCCGTCAATCATTTGTTCATGATGAGGAGCGGATGGAAGCCTCTCGCTCCCTGAGTCTCAGGGATTCCATTCAGCCGCAAGTCAGTGGATGATTGACAGCTGAGGCTCCGCCCCCCCCCCCCCCCACCCCCTGAGAGCGCCACTCTCCTCCTCCTCCAAGCTGCTGAAACCTGCCGCATGTTCCCAAGCCCCGCCTCTGCCAACTGCTTTTAACCAATGAGCAAGGGGGAACGCCCCCTCCCCCCCAAATTGGCCCTCATTTTTGGAGCTACCCTTTAAAACGATGATGAATTTGCCACTAACGAATCGGCCACACGCCCACCACTCATGATTTCCTCTCAGATGAACAAAACTGAAGCAGTGAGGGCGTGAATGGAGGGATCAAGACAAAGTCAAATCCAATTCACCAGCGACGAGGAGAATTCCTATTCAGGCCCGAATCCTGATAGAATACTTGATCCTGCGCATTTACCAGTCTTTGTAGTGTTTGTTTATTTTGGATTTATTCTGTACCTGTGTATGTAAGTGATTAGCGTGTGATTGCTAACATGTATGTGACTGCTACCAGGCCAAGTGCTTCCATGCACCATACCTGGTGAGGACGGAGAGCCCGGTTACCCCGGTACACCTGGACGTCCAGGTAAAAACTCACCTTCACAACATAAATCAATACAAATATATCAAGTAAATGTTGTGAATGATTCTGATTGTTTAAAATCACCTGTCAGGCCTTAAAGGTAACCCAGGTTTCCCAGGAAACCCAGGACGTCCAGGGTTCGACGGCCCTAAGGGAGAAAGAGGAGGTCCCGGTTTCGGAGGCCAACCTGGACCGCAAGGTAAAGCTGCGTCTCTGGACTTTATTTTTATTCATATTTTTCCAATTGTTCATTCTCCTCCATCCCTCTCATTTTTTACTCCCTGCAGGCTTCCCTGGACCCAGAGGGGACTCCGGAGGTCCAGGCATCCCGGGACAGGGCTACGACGGAGGTCGGGGGAAGGATGGCGCTCCGGGACGTCCCGGAGCCAAAGGTCAGCCGGGAGAGGTTCTGGGAGCCACGCCCGGCGCTCCGGGACGGGACGGCTTGCCGGGAATTCCCGGAGACAAGGGTCAGCCCGGGACACCAGGGGGACCCGGAGGACCGGGTTATGACGGACGCTCCGGCGTTCCCGGACTCAAGGGAGAGCGCGGAGTTGACGGCCTTCCCGGTTTTCCCGGCGCCCCCGGACCTCCGGGCGAGCTAACGGGCGGCGTTCCCGGTCGGCCCGGCAACCCCGGCAGCAAAGGACTGAGCGGACCACCAGGTGAGGAAAAAAATAAAAAAAGATATAAATATATATACTGTATATAATAATGAATTTGTTTTAATGTGTTCATCTGCAGATTTATTTCAAGTAGATAAATACATGATGGAGTTTCATTCTTTCACCACTCATCCTTTCACCAGTGGCGTTGTTTCCTGTGTGTTTTTCTCTCCTCTTCCTCCTGTGTTGTGTTTGACTGTGCCGTGTGTTTCCTCCTCTTTTTCTTCTACACCACCCCTCCATCCCTCCATCCCTCCATCTCTCCATCTCTTTTTGTTCTTGGTGTTGGGTCATGCGTTATAGGCTGCCAAGGTGAGACACTCTCGCCCATCCATCCATCCATTTATTCATCCATCCATTCTTTGCTTCCATCCTCCTGCTCTACGTGCATCAGACAAAACGCTTTAACTGCCTCCACCCTCAGAGTTTCTGCCTTTCTGTACGTTTCTCATCTGTGCAGCGAAAACAAATGTCCATCTTCTTCAATTCCAGTGAAAAAGTGTTTTTTTTTGTTTTTTTTGTTTTTCAATCACAGTTATGATGATTTTCTTCCTTCCAGCCCACTTTTTTTTTTTACACTGTGAAACTTTTAAACAACTTTAATCATGTAAAAACCTGGCTCTGGAAGGAAATGAATCTATCACACACAGACTCATTCATTTTGTTAAGATGGACATTTTAGTTGTGAGACGCTCAGAAACACAAACATCTCCTCAAAAAACGTGACTACCAGTGTTTGGTTCTAACCTCTGTAATTGAATGAGACGTCTGTTAATTGTATTAATTGTTGTAGGTTTGGGTGACAAACTTTTTTTTCTTTTTTTTTATATATATATATATATATATTGCGGCAGTGCTATTTAACACCGAGGCTGGAGGCTTCGTGCACACTCTTAAAAAGGCATTTCTTTCCTAATTATTTTCAGCACATCTCTGCATGGTTTTAGTTTAGTGACAAATGAGTGAACTGATGGAAAAAGAAAAGAAAAAAAGCCAGATGTGTTGAAAATTGGTTTTCCCTTTTTAAGATTGTAAACCAGTAGCGGTTAGTGCGCTCACAAGTAAACCTCGGGCTCACTAATTCAGTCTGGAATTGCACTTTAGTTCCGTAGAAATCAGAATTCAACCTCATTTGAATTATTATTATTTAATTATTTAATCATTAAAAATCCTGCATATATAAAAATGTGTGAAAATCAGCCACGTCACGCTTATAATATACACAATCTAAGTGCAATTGCAGCCTAACAAAGGTCATAAATAATAATGCAATGGAACAGCGTTTGCTTTTTGCAATTGTGTGTGTGTTGGTGTGAGTAGAAATAACAGTGAAGTTGTTTATTCTTTTATTCATATTGCTTAATGGATGGTAAGTTCATTTTTCATAAAATATGAAAGGTAAGATACCCCACATTTACTTTATGCATAAGATTGATCAGAATAAGTGACATATTATATTTTATTGTTGATACTTATAATTATTATTCCATTTAAAGTGGGTTATTATTATTATTATTATTATTATTATTATTATTATTATTATTATTATTATTATTATTATTATTATTATTATTATTATTATTATGTCCAATGCTTTTAACTTCATGTCTCTTTCTGTCTCGTCATCCATCATCCGTCCACCCCGCAGGTTATCCCGGGCGTAAGGGCGACAGAGGAGACCCAGGGTTCCCAGGACCCGCTGGGATGAAGGGGACGCCCGGATTGCCCGGCACCTCTGGGACACCGGGTCCTCGGGGACCACCCGGACCTCCGGGACCAGGAACCAGAGAGGGAGTCCCAGGAATACCAGGAAGAAAGGGTACGCTGGAGCGCTGCCATTTTTATTTTATTTTTTTTCTTCTCCATGTTCTGACTCTCACTGGTTTTGGATTTTGTGGCTCTCCTCAGGTGAGAGAGGTTTCCTCGGGCTGATGGGTTTCCCCGGACTACCGGGTCGTCCCGGTACTCCAGGATTCCCTGGTGGAAAAGGACTCTCCGGAGGGCCTGGCAGGGAAGGACTTCCCGGTGGACCTGGATACCCGGGACAGAAAGGTAATCACGCTCATACTCCCAGCAGCAGTACATGTGTTTCCATGACACGCGTGTTATCATTTTACATATGTGTGTTTTTTGCCTCTGCAGGAGAGAGAGGCTACCCCGGCGGCCCTGGCCTGCCCGGGCAGGTCGAGCGGTCGGCCTATGTGGAGAAAGGAGATCCTGGATACCCCGGAGGCAGCGGCCTTCCCGGATTCCCCGGACCCAGAGGTATTTTTAATGAATTAATGATCCTTAATTAATTAAAATGTTGCGTTTAACATTCAAATTTGTCTTCAGGCGACAAGGGTCTGCCGGGTCTGCCGGGGCGTCAGGGTCTGCCCGGACTTCCTGGTTTCGCGGAGCAGAGCAAAGGTCAGCCGGGACAGCCCGGGTTCCCCGGGCGGCCCGGAGGTCCAGGATACCCAGGGCCCAAGGGAGAGGCAGGCATCGTGGGATTCCCAGGCACGTCTGGACCAAGGGTAAGATAACGCATGAAAAATATACATTATAGATTCCCAAACGTGGTTCAGCCAGTGAGCTACATCCTCTGATGATTTTCTTCCAGGGTGATGATGGTGGACCTGGTTACCCTGGCAACCCCGGGGAGTCGGGACGTCCCGGAAACAAAGGTGAGTCCTGATATCAGTAGACACCAGAAAAGAAAAAAAAAACAGTTTTCATTCGATATTCATTTACAAATCTTTGTCTTCCTCAGGTATCCCAGGAGAATCTTATGGTTATCCTGGAGGTCCAGGAGCTAAAGGCCAGCCAGGAGTGCCCGGTTACCCAGGTAAGACTCTCCATGTGAACTGTTTTTAATTTATGAACATTTAAAAATCCACAGTCCAAAATTTGGATTTACATTTGATAAAAATATATATATTTTATTTCAGGTGGACGCAGTATCGACGGCGCTCCCGGTGACAATGGCTTTCCAGGAGGTCCAGGTTTCCCTGGAGCTAAGGGAACTCCCGGTGAAGCAGGACGTCCAGGAATAATGGGTGAGAGACACTGAGAAATACAAATAAATGCCATAATAAAAAAAATATATATTAACATATAAATCTCCTCGCACCGCCCCCGCCCCCCCACAGGCTCCCCTGGTTTCCCTGGACCTAAGGGTCAGTCCGGCTACCCGGGAAGAAGAGGTCAAGATGGCACACCTGGTCTGCCTGGAAGTCCTGCAGGACCTGGAACCAAAGGTTGAAAAACATAAACACATTCAGACTTTCTCATTTAACACAACAGGGGAGAAATCGACACACACAATCACGCTGTGTGGTGTTTTCGCAGGTTTGTCTGGATCTCCCGGTTTGGATGGACTCAACGGCCTGGCCGGACCCAAGGGCCTCCCTGGAACTCCAGGCAAGCACCTCTTCACACATGCGTGGTTCTACCACTGCACAGATGCTGAGGAGGATTTATTTGAACCTCTGTGTTGTGTTTGGTCTCAGGTGGAAACGCCGGAGGTCGCCCAGGTGCTCCTGGGATTCCAGGTCTGAAGGGAGAGAGGGGCGTCTCCTTCCCAGGAGCTCCAGGTTTCCCCGGAGGGAAGGGAGAGAGAGGAGACTCAGGTGAGGGCAGAATTCACAGTACAGACTAAATAGAAGAAACAATCTCATTTTTAAATAATGACTGTAAAAAATGGATTGTTTATTTTTTTTGCATGTCAGGCGGTCCTGGACTTCCAGGATTCCCAGGTCGACCCGGACTTCCTGGTGAGACTGTAGGGTCCAATATTCCGGGACCCCTGGGAGACCCTGGACTCCCAGGACTGGATGGAGAGTATGGTAAATCAATCCCTTTTATCCTATTTATTCTTTTTAATCCACTTTCCTTCACATCACTCATTTGGCTCCTCCCTCCTCCAGGTTTTCAAGGTCCTCCAGGTCCTCCCGGGCCTCCTGGTCCAGGCACGGCCCAGGGAGACAGGGGTGACCCGGGGCTCCCGGGCTTCCCGGGCTCCCCTGGCAGGAAAGGAGAACCAGCCGGACCCGGAAGACCCGGAGGCCCCGGCTTTCCTGGTGCTAAAGGTGAAGTGCAGTTTAAAAAAAAAAAAGAGAAGCTTAAATAATGAATTCATTACAGAAATGAGACTGAGAAAGAATTTGTTTTGGCTTTTCAGGAGAGCGAGGTGAGACGGGATACAGCGGAGGTCCTGGTCTGAAAGGTTTCCCCGGTGATCCTGGTTACTATGGAAACAAAGGAGCCAAAGGATATCAAGGTAGGAGTTTTAAAGTGAATTGTTGCCTATTGTTTTTATTGTTTTTTTTCTATGACTTTATTACATTACTTATATTTGCTTATTTTATAATAATGATTATTATTATAATTATTCCCTCTCTGCGCCCCCTCCTCTCCAGGACGTCCCGGACGTAAGGGTATCCCTGGAATCACGATGCCCCAACGACCCACGGACATCCAGTTTGGAGATTTAGGCTATCCCGGTGGAAGTGGGAACCCCGGACAAACCGGAGAGCCCGGTCAGCCTGGGATGCCCGGACGTGCAGGTGAGTCCATTTTTCCACTGAACATTGAGAAACAAATAAAATGAAGATCATTCATTTTCAAATTTGAATTATTCCTCGGCTGCAGGTGGTAAAGGTCGTCCTGGGTCCATGGGTAAACTGGGCCGGACTGGATCTTCCGGTCTGTCGGGATCTAGCGGTGACTCCGGCCCCCCCGGCTTCCCAGGACCCACCGGAGAACAAGGTCAGTTTGTGTGTCACTTTTTGTGTCCTCTGTTTGTCAACCTTTTTTGTTTGCGCTCTCATTCTCGAATCTTCCCGCAATGTTTCCTGACTCCCTCTCCCTCAGGTCTTCCCGGAGCGTCGGGCCGTCCCGGTATTCCCGGCGGCGTGGGCCGCAGCTCCAGCGTGGGCTTCACGCTGGTGAAGCACAGCCAGGACTCGCAGGTTCCCATGTGTCCTCAGGGCATGGACAAGCTGTGGGACGGATACAGCCTGCTGTACGTGGAGGGCCAGGAGAAGGCGCACAACCAGGACCTCGGTACGGAAAAACCTCGGATCTGGGAATTTTACTTACTCTCTCAGTTTATTGCATTATTTAATGTTTTCTCCATATTTTGCACCATCGCACCGCATAAAATGCCTTGAAATGAGAAAATGACTTGTCAATAAGTATTTGTTTGTGATTGAACTTTTTTTTTTTTTTTTTGCTCTGTGCAGGTCAACCGGGGTCGTGCCTGCCCAGGTTCAACACCATCCCTTTCCTCTACTGCTCCCCCAACGAGGTCTGCTACTACGCCAGCCGCAACGACAAGTCCTACTGGCTCTCCACCACCGCGCCTATTCCCATGATGCCTGTGGCCGAGCAGCAGATCCAGCAGTACATCAGCAGGTAGATAAGATAAGAAAGGACTTTGTTTATTATGATGGAAATTGTTTTGCCAGAGTACAAAATACACGCATTTTATACAAAGAACATTTGATATAAATTGGCAAAAATTATAAATAGAAATAGAAACATAAACAGAAATAAATAAAAAATATTTCCCTGTCCCCCTCAGGTGCTCGGTCTGTGAGGCTCCGTCTCTGGCCGTGGCCGTCCACAGTCAGGACATGAACATCCCGACCTGTCCCCCCGGCTGGAGGAGTCTCTGGATAGGTTACTCCTTCCTCATGGTAAAAAAAACAAAAAAAAAACGACTGGTCTCCTCAGATCAGATAATTAGAAAAAATGTGTGGAATTGAATAAATCTGCTCTCCTGGATCCTCCACAGCACACGGCGGCCGGCGCGGAGGGCGGAGGTCAGTCCCTGGTGTCCCCCGGATCCTGTCTGGAGGATTTCCGCGCCACGCCGTTCATCGAGTGCAACGGGGCCAAGGGCACCTGCCACTACTTTGCCAACAAGTACAGCTTCTGGCTGACGGCCGTGGATCCCAGCCAGGAGTTTGCCTACTCGCCCACGCAGGAGACCCTGAAGGGAGGCCAGGAGCGCTCCAGAGTCAGCCGCTGCCAAGTCTGCAGCAAGATCTTGTAGGAGGAGGTGAAGGAGGAGGAGGAAGAGGAGGGAGAGGAGATACGATAACACTTCAAGGAATAAAAAAAAAAGAAAGAGGTGTTGATGACGGAGGAGGAAATGATTTGAAAAAAAAAGAAAGAAAAATATCTCTAAAAACCACGAACGTGTGACTGACTTCAAACGAGCTCCTCTCCTGGTTTAAAAAAATAAAAATAAATGGTGCCTTTGTTTTTTTTGTTTTATCCACTTTTAAGAATTTGAATGGCTTATTCAATAGATAAATAAAACAAAAAGAAAAGCGATGGAGGGAGGGAAAAAAAGAAAGAAAGAGAAGGTGCTCTTCTCCAGATTATCACTGACAATGGTGCTATCCTTTATGTCGTGCTCTGTGATTATTTTTGTCTGTGTCTGTTTTTTTGTTTTGGCGAGAATCGTTCTCGGCTACCTCGGAGCGTCCCGCCCACGCCACATTAAAACATAGCGTTTACGTTTTTTTTTTGTTTGTTTGTTTTTTGGGGTATTTATCGCTTCAAGCTTACAGCAATAATCTGTCTATATACGTGAAGTATGATGCGCATCAGAAAAAGGTACGTTGTCAATATCCATTTTAAATCAAAGTCCTCATACTCACTTTTCAGATCACATGACTCACCCATTCATATGTATATATATATATACTGTATATATATACTGTATATGTATAAATATATATATATATATATATAGATATCGCACTGATGTGAGCTCATGTAGGTAAGAACAATACACAGGACAAATTAATGTTTTATTTCAATTTTACATACTTCATGATATTGTGACCAAACTAGCGTTTTTTTATAATCACAGTGAATCTTTCACTTAAATCTGCAACAGGAAACACACCACACACACACACACACACACACACATAGTTGTTAATTCTTGCTGTACATAGTGCTTACTGTATTTCCCTGAGAAATAGGTCAGCGCAAAGTTCTATCATTCTGTTAGCCATTTTGAGTTTAATTGTTTTCCCTCAGTCTCAGTGTTTTTTCACTGTCCTCGGATGAGAAATAGGAAGAAATTACTTGTTGTTTCTATGTCTTCTCAATAATTATCATTTTTAGACTGAATTTTTTATTTTATTTTTTGGTTTTCTCCTCAGCTACTGGGTGACTTGTAACCACTATGACCTCTGTGTTTAGCTCTGCTGGTAGCCTTGATTTTTATTCCAATGTCACATTTTTACTTTTTGTCTATTTTTTTTTTCTGTTTTGTCTGCATTTGTTCTTTTGTAATCTAGATTGTAATTATTTTACGTAATTCATGATACTATCTCGTGGTTTTATTTACTGAGATGGTAGGGAATGGGAAGATATGGATGTGTACATTAAATATTATGGAAAGAAAAAAAAGCCTTTAGGATGATTTTATATGGAACGTATATTCGCAGCCGGTGATTTGAACAGACAACAGTTTATTTTGTTTGCTCCTGAACCACCAGTTCAAAAACAATATTCAAACATAGTGTAAGTGCCTGGAGTTACAGAAAAAGAAAAATTCAATTTTTCCTCAAAGAGGATTGATAACGAGAAAAAAATGAATAAATAACACGTCTGTTATTGTAATGTGTATTTCTGTGCTCACACACACACTCGGAAATAAAGTTTCAAAACTAATATTGAAATGTACAATTCTTATTTGTATGTCTCCGCTCTGTCTGGAAAACAATTTAAAAAATGTATTCCCATATTTACTTATTATGTTTTAGTTATAATAAGCAGCACATTTTAAATAATAATGTCACACAGGCACTGGTTTTATGTGTTTTTGTTGGATTTAAAATTGGTATTGTTTTTTATTGTTTTATGAACTGAACCACAGGTGGAGATATGCCCCCGAGCAGCAGGTGGCGACAAAACCTCTGACGTCATCTGAGACGGCTGCTTTTTTTTGCCAAGCGAAGAAGAAGTCAGCCTCACAACAACAGCAGTCTACGGCAGTAAGCTCCATCCACAACGGATTGTTTCTTTCTGCATATTGGGATCATAACAACAGGTGTGTGTGACAACGCAAAAAACACACAACACGGTGTCTTGGGTTGGTGATTAATTCACGTGCGCGAGTCGTTTCCGGTTTTTAATCGGGTGCAAATGTCATGAAGCTGTGCGATAACAGCTTAGCTTCGCCGGCTAACGTTAGCTCCGCTCGCTTTCCTCAGCTCGTAGCACCGTCGCCTTTCATTTAATGTTTTTTATTTTTTATTTGTATTTTTTTTGTAAAATGCATCGAGTCCCACGCGATCTGAATGTATGTGTGTTTTCATGGTTTTGCTTATTTTGCTGCCATTTTTCGCTCCTGCTCGTGGTTGGTGCTACAGCTACTGTTATTTTTTTCCCTACAAATATATATAGGCACACTATTGTTCCTTTAACTTAAGTTTTTACCCTTTCCTGGCGTTATATTTCTCTTTGGGGGGTTTGTTTGTTTGCTTGCAAGGTTAACACGTGTACATGTGATGTGTGTTTGCTGTGAGAAATGTGATGCAGGCACAATAACCCATTTTAGCATGTACAATTGGGCATTGTGTGTCATATAAACCTTATATTAGTAGCTGTAAAGAATGAGTTGCATCACAGTAAAACGAGTTCATGTTTGTTTTTAACACCTTTTACAGTATCTATCTGTGTTGCACACGTCAAATAATACGAATGGTTATTAACACGTTCAATCTGTCACTGTTTTTATATTAAATGGGATGTTCTTGACATAAAGTGACAGATATTGCATTATAAATATGGACTTTATATATTGACACTGACGCACGCGCTTCCTGTCTCCCAGGTACGCTGGAATTTTCTGACACCCACTCGGACATGTCCTATGTCTTCATCAACGACTCGTCGCAGACCAACGTGCCCCTGCTGCAGGGCTGCATCGATGGGGACCTGCCCTTCGCCAAGAGGCTGCTGGAGACGGGATGCGACCCCAACATCCGCGACAACCGGGGCCGCACCGGCCTGCACCTGGCCGCCGCCCGGGGCAACGTGGACATCTGTCGCCTGCTGCACAAGTTCGGGGCCGACCTGCTGGCCACCGACTACCAGGGCAACACGGCGCTGCATCTGTGCGGCCACGTCGACACCATTCAGTTCCTGGTGTCCAACGGGCTGAAGATCGATATCTGGTAAAGAAATGATTCAATTATTATTCTCTCAGGTTCATTGTGTACTCTGACTGGTTCACCTCTCAGCTTTGTATCTTCTCATTTTAGCTGCTGTAGCGTCGTCACCTGTGTTTTTTTTTGTGCTGAGCCCATTATGTGTTTATCTGTACCATGCATTTGCCATTTGGTTTCACTGTGTTTTTTCCCCATACACATCACCTTATACTTGAGTTATGTGGAGAAAGTTAGTGGCATGATTTTTTGATCAAGTATCGTCAGCCTTGTATTCTTCCATGCCAAGCACTTCTTTAGATCCCTGATTGTATTTATTATGCCGAACATCTCGTTGTCGACCGTCTCGCACAATAGCAACCACAACGGGTCCACTCCTCTGGTGCTGGCCAAGAGACGCGGCGTCAACAAGGACGCCATCCGCCTTTTGGAGGGCCTCGAGGAGCAGGAGGTGAAGGGCTTCAACAGAGGACCACACTCCAAGCTGGAGACCATGCAGATGGCCGACTCTGAGAGGTGGGTGGTTAAAATAAAGGAGTGGGTCTGGTTTTATTTATTGTTTTCTGGGGGGGTGTGGCTTCCTTTAACCTCATTATTTCCTCCCAGTGCGATGGAGAGCCACTCCTTGCTCAACCCCAACCTGCAGAGCAGCGAGGGCGTCCTGTCCAGCTTCAGGACCACCTGGCAGGAGTTTGTGGAGGACCTGGGCTTCTGGAGGGTCCTGCTGCTGCTGGTGGTCATCGCCCTGCTCTCGCTGGGCATCGCCTACTACGTCAGCGGGGTCCTGCCCTTCTCCAGCAGCCAGCTGGAGCTGGTGCACTGAAGGGGGGGGAGGGGGGCGGAGGTGTTGGAGGTCTGCTCTCCAACCGTTTGCACACAGCAGAAATTCATATTTTATTGTTTTAATTCGCAGCCTTGATCTCTTCTTTGATTTCTTGGCATACAACAGGGAAACAACAAATTGTATCGTCAGTTAAACTGTATTCAAAAAAAAAAAAGCAGTTATCTAAGATAACAACATTTTTGTTCAAGGGTGGTTCTTTGGAATGTTTGATAAACAGAAAGCATTTTCATCATGACACATACATTATTTTAAGTGTCACCATGGTAATTCAAAGTGATTTTGAAAATGTACTGACTCGCAGTGAGATTATTTTGTATTTCTTTCTCCCCGAATGTCACACGTTGACGTTTTCCTCGTATTCTTCCCTTTGACCAGCTGTATATTACGCTTCTCTTTTACTTTCATGGTTTTCTCCTTATGTCCAAATCTCTCCGACTGTATTATTTATGAAATAGTCCTCTGTATAATTTCATATTGTATGTTTCTTTTTTTTTTATTCTGCACCCTTGCAGTCTATAGCCAAACTGCACTTCAGTGAGTAACTTAACTCTGGTTCAAAAAAACGTACAAATTAGAGAAGCACCGCGACTGTGTGCCTTTTTTTGAGAGAGCTTCATGTTTCATAACATTCTCACCTGAAGCATGCGGCTTTTGTTGCATTAAAATCCAAATCCTGTAGAGGCTAAAAAAAAAAAAAAAAACCCAGGCCGCAGGTTGTTATCACTCGTTCTGTTTGTATATTCATTCATGTAGAGTTTATTCCTTGTTTTTGTTATTTTTCCACTGACCGTAAATGCAAACTTAATATGGAAAACAAATTAAAAAAAAACATGTATGAATGATTATAATGTTGCTGTTATTTATTTATATTTGTGTGTGTGTGCAGAGAATTGTTTTTTTTAATCTTTTTATTGACGTCCACAGAGGGAAGCCGAGCGTCCCACCTCAGGTATTGTGCGAAATTAAAATGCAGTTGAATTTGTACATGTGTGTATATACAGTATATATATTTGTTTTTAAGGCAGTGAGTGAACTTGACTTTTTGCATTTGCTCTTCTCTTCGGCTCAACTGTGGTCGGTGGCAGTTTTCTATGAAGTCAGGATGTGGGCTTCGGCTGCCACTCTCGGATAGAAATAACACGACGGCATGGAGATCGGCTCGCTCTGCCTCATCCTCTGTAAGCCATTTCATTTATTAATCTCATTTGATTTAAAACCAAGTCGACCTCATCGTGGGTAACTGTTGAAGGTAGAGGTCTCGTGTTGACATCTTTTCATTCTACTGTTCTGTTTTATGGGTGAGGGGATGAAAACTACTCCAGGACCACACCTTTTGGAATAACCCCCGAACCCTGTATCGACCCTTAGGCATCCAACGGTACCACGTGGGTTCGGGTTCGGGGATTGGGGATCGGGTTTTTGGGCAGTGAGTCCCCGTATAGAGATGGATGCTATTGAAGTAGATGGCCTTCAAAGGAGTCGTTTTCCTCTCTGTTTGAACACTGCAGCCACCACCATCAACATCCTCCCCCAGGAGTCCCAGTTGTACCAGTATGAATCCGTCACTCTCAGCTGTGCAGTGTCTACCAACGCCAGCTCCTGGACCCTCAGGCGGAACACTTCCTCCCGGACGTCCCAGCTGTGCGACAGGGACTGGGGGATGTCGCTCGGCTCGGCCTCCTGCACCATCAGCAACGTTTACCCGGTGGACAGCGGCGTGTACTGGTGCCAGTCTGAGCGAGGCCACTGCAGTGACCCCGTCAGCGTCCAGGTCATCGGTGCGTGTTCCTGCGTCATGCTGAGTTTAAAACTTGCTGATGTAAATAGAAATAAATCATAATAATAACCGCCTTTCTGATTTTTTCCAGGGGGCGGCGGCGTGGTCCTGAAGAGTCCCGCCCTGCCCGTTGCCCAGGGAGACCGAGTGACGCTCCTCTGCCTCTACAAAAAGGACAGGTTCAGCACAGCCACGTCCAACTTCTCCGCAAACTTCTACAAGGACGACGTCTTCGTGGGGACTCTCCCCGCCGGACGCATGGATGTCCCGTCGGCGTCCGCCTCCGACCAGGGGCTCTACCAGTGTGAACATCACGGGGGGCGGGGGCGGTCACGAAAGAGCCGCTTATCTGTGAGCGAAGAAGGTAGAGTAGAAAGAAAGTGGTGAGATGAGATAAATGTAGCAAAAGATGAAAATCAATCCAACTATAGTATCTTTCCTTGCAGTCAGAGCTCAGACTCCTCCTCCTCCTCCTCCTCCTCCTCCTCCTCCTCCGCCGCTCATGACTTTGCCCAGGCTGGTGTGCAGCCTCCTGCTGATCATCCTGTACATTGTGATGCTCATTGTGTGTGTGAAAGTGCACAGGAGCTGGGCAAAAGGTAGGAGCCCCGCTGGAAAGCATTGATTATGAATATTATGAATATTATTGTTAGGATTGAAAATCATTCAAAGGAACATGAATTGTTTTTCTTTCTTCTCCTGCAGCCAAGCGAACCTCTGATCGTCGTGCCCCTGCCTGATCAGTTTCCGGATTTCCAATATTTAACCCGCTTATGTGCTTATGTGCGCGCGTGCGCTTGCGGCCCAGTGAACCCTCAGCCTGGGATTGCTTTTTTATAACTGTGTGTGTGTGTGTGTGTGTGTGTGTGTGTGTGTGTGTGTCAATTCTGTGAACTTTTAGTTTCAGTTCTCTGATTTTTTTCCTGTTGAATCCATGTGACTTCCGCGAATCTCGTCTCACCTTTGCGACGCGAGGTCACCACTTCGCGCAGAGTTACAGATCTGGAAAGTTTAGTGGCAAATTCACCAGTGTCTATGAGAAGTGGTTTTGTGCCGGGAATAAGAAGGGTTGATTTCAATTTCCTTTTCAACGTGACCTTTTCACGAAACAATGTCTTACAAAATAATTCGTAGAATAGAAAAAGACAACCAACAACTTCTGCGAAAGCTCGTTTATGTGTGAGACGGAAGATGATCCCTCCCGGTTCCTGAAACTAGTTTTAGTTTAGTAAGATAAGAGACTTTTGACCTCAGTGAAAATGAACTGCATGTTCAACATCATCATTGCAACTTTAAAAGTTGGAGATAATACACATTAACATCTCAAGTGAAATCACAATATGTCAAGAAATGCATCCTAAGAATTGGCAGATTGTAATCATCTACGAATCATATATTTATTCTGGATCACAATAATAAAGAGGAAATGTGATCTCGCTAAGCTCACTCCCATTTCTTACCATCAGCTGTATTTAAAAAAGGACATTTCCTCCTTCAGCTGTGTTGCTGAAAGGAAGACTTTGTGGACTCTCTGTGGTTTCAGGGAAATTAAAGTGTGGTAAGTATATATTTTTTTTACGCTTCATTTATTTGTATTAATATTCATATTTTCTCAAATGTGATTTGAATCTATTTATACACAGTCATAACTGCGGTATCATTCTATTGTGGGTTTATTGTGACATTTCTCAAATGTGATTGATTTCATGAATGTGAATATATATATATATATATATATATATATATATATATATATAGACTTAAATTGAGTTAAATTCTTCTTATATATATATATATATATATTTAAAATATAAGAAAAACGAAATATAGATATATATTTATTTATTTTTAAATATTTTTTATATATATTATAAGAAGAATTGAACTCAAATTAAATCTGTAACTACCGACTATTTGGTCAAATATGAAATCAACATAGGCCATGTGAATAAGTCGCGGTGTGGGCTGAATCTGCATCTTCTCTGTGACGACGCAGTGGCTGACGGTGACGATGCCTCCCGCCGCCCTCCTCTTCATCCCCCTCCTCCTCCTCCTGACCACGGACCCCGCACTCACTGAAGTGGTGGCAGATCTGGCAAGCTGTGAAGGTTTCTTGCTTGGGGAAAATCCACCACACATCAAGGGTGTCTTGGGTCAGGAGGGAATCCTGGACCAGAACAGATACAAGACCGTTTGCCAGACTTTGAAGGACCAGAGAACATTTGTGACCCTCTACGACACCGTGAAAAGGATTCCAGTGTTCTCTGCTTACAAGTACCAAGGGAGTACAATAGGTAGACCCAATACCCCTTGGAAAATGGAACCACAGGTGGGTAGAATATTTTGGAGGCATTTGTTGAGTTGTTGGGAATTTGTCAAACATGTGCATTTAATCTGCCTAATTACTATCCTGCCCACATCGGTCATTAAGCTTTTCATTTATTGCAGCTTGAGAATGGAGGCCGAGGTGTCAACATGCAGCCCTCCAAAATGGTGAAGTACAATTTCCAGGCTAGCAAGGTTGATTACACTAACTCCACCAAGAGATTTGACAAAGGACACTTACTACCGAGCTCTTATGGTTCTAATCAATTTGTTAAAAGGGCCACATTCTCTCTGACCAACATCGTTCCCCAAATACGCTCGTTCAATCAGGGAAACTGGAAATTGATGGAGACCTGCGTCAAATGTATCCTGGACAAATACTGCATCAACAGCAACGGCGTCAAAGAAGGTTACGTGGTGATCGGCGCTCTGCCCGGCAACACTTGTATCAACGGGCGGGTCAATGTTCCCTCCAAGCTGTGGTCGGCCTTCTGCTGCTACAGTGTCTCTCAGGGGAAGTGGTTGGCCAGCGCACACTGGGGAGAAAACGTCCTCCAAAACCTTCACCATCTCCCGACCAGGACTCTGCAGGAGCTCCACGATGAACTGGGAGCAGAGTTGAAAGCTTTTCCTGGTTCAAAATGTCCTCCGCATACAACCGTCACTGAGTTTTATCCGGAACTAAACAATCAATGCAACTGCCCAGATCCAGGTACCACCACCCCAACCCCCACCCCCACCCCCACCCCCACCCCCACCTCCACAGCCAAAGGAACCACCACCACAACAAGGAATAAAGACTCGAAAGACGCAAAGGACAGCAGTCCTGAGAGTGTCAACAAACCAAGGCACCCGTTTTTTAATATGGGCTATACCATCTTTGAATCTGCTCTAGCTGTTTCTATAAATGAAGCTTTCCGTCGTTATTTTGGTATTACTATATTCGGTGGTTCAGCGACAGTTGGTGCAGTAATAAGTGGTGCTGCAGCAGGTGGTGCTGCAGCAGGTGGTGGTGTAGCAGCAGGTGGTGGTGTAGCAGCAGTTGGTGCAGCAGCAGGTGGTGCTGCTGCAGCAGGTGGTGGTGTAGCAGCAGGTGGTGGTGTAGCAGCAGTTGGTGCAGCAGCAGGTGGTGCTGCTGCAGCAGGTGGTGGTGTAGCAGCAGTTGGTGCAGCAGAAGGTGCTGCTGCAGTAGGTGGTGGTGTAGCAGCAGTTGGTGGTGTAGCAGCAGTTGGTGCAGCAGTAAGTGGTTCTGCAGCAGGTGGTGGTGTAGCAGCAGTTGGTGCAGCAGTTGGTGCAGCAGCAGGTGGTGGTGTAGCAGCAGTTGGTGCAGCAGTAAGTGGTGCTGCAGCAGTTGGTGGTATAGCAGCAGTTGGTGCAGCAGCAGGTGGTGGTGCAGTAGGTGGTGGTGCAGCTAACTCACCAACCACAACACCTGCCTCTGATTCACTGACCACAACATCTGTCTCAACCACAACATCTGTCTCTGACTCCCCAACCACAACATCTGCCTCTGACTCACCAACCACAACATCTGTCTCTGACTCACCAACCACAACATCTGCCTCTGACTCACCAACCACAACATCTGTCTCTGACTCACCAACCACAACATCTGTCTCTAACTCAGCAATCACCACATCTGACTCAACCGCAACTTCTCCACCTGCACAAATATCTATTGCTCACCATTTCAATACTGTCATTAACAACTATCTGTACCAGTTATACGAATTCCATTACAACAACAACAACAACAACAACAACAACAACAACAACTAACAGACAAGTAGTGGACATAAATATTACAGTGTATTTTAATCGCATTTTTAATTAATGTGTTTTTATCAATTTTTCCTTGATCATTGTTGTGTGTTGTCGTGCACACCCTGTACAAACTTTTTTTTTTTTTCAATAATTAACCATTTTCTTGTTTATCATTGATGATTATTGTGATTTTTGTGAAAATTAATTAATTCAATATGAATGAATGCTTGGAGTCTCCGAATCTGCCATTGCCTCTGATCTCATATCATATAATAAAATAATAATTTCAAATATGCATTGATCCGGTTTTGGATGTGGAATTATTGAAACAATACATATATTATGATTAAATTACTGGAGATTTTTTTTTTTTTTTGGACGCCCATTCGGACGTGACGTCAGACCGGAAAAAGAAAACCTAAACCAAAACACGGGTTAGCAGCGTTAGCGTCGTTAGCAGTGGACCAGGTGAGAATGAGACGACCAAGCCCCGTTAAAACTCAAATGTGCTGCGGGTGAATGAACCGACGACACACGGGGGGACTCATGCTAACTGCTAACTAGCCTCTGCTACAACACCATGAATCTGAGAGGGCTGTTTCAGGACTTCAATCCCAGGTGAGGTTAGCCGCCACTTAGCACTCCAGCTAACTGTCTGTGGTAGCTAGTTAGCATTGTGTGGCGGTTTGCGACAGCAAATTGCAAGTGTGCATTGTTTGATTCACGTGCAAGTGCACGCGCCCGTTTACAGTAGCAGGAGAGTAAGTTTCGTAAACATGTAGCGGCTAAAACCAAGGGAATGCGTCTGGTTATAAATCAGGCTAGGCTAATGAACTAGCTTCATTTATCGTCAGTGATTTGCTAGTTAAAACTATGGAGCAACACAATGTACCACTAAGCCCCCCATAGTTATTGTGTTGTTTAATTTAGTCGTTTGGTCAATGTCATGCCTTCAAACGTCTTTATACATATATATATATATATATATTAAGACAATGATGTCCATGTACACTCCCTGACTCCCTTTAACAGACCTTTTCACACATGTATTACCCCCCCCCCAACACACACACACACTCACACACTCACACACACACACACACACTCACACACACACACACACACACACACACCTCACCTTTGGTCACCTTTTGTGTGTGTGTGTGTGTGTTTTTCCCATGGGAGTGCATTATTTATTTGTTTTTCTCATCTTTTTCCTGTGTTTTGCAGTAAGTTCCTGATCTACTCCTGTCTGCTGCTGTTCTCCGTCTTATTGTCCCTGAGGCTGGACGGAGTCATCCAGTGGAGCTACTGGGCCGTGTTCACTCCCATATGGCTGTGGAAGCTGCTGGTCGTCTTCGGGGCCTCCGTGGGCACCGGGGTCTGGGCCCACAACCCTCAGTACAGGTATTTACGATGACACAATGTCCTCCTTTACTGTCCCACAGTGGGGCGTAATTGAAAAGGAAATGATGCAACCCAGTAAAATACAGTGTAAACAATGATCACATTATATGCAATTGAAATGTACAGTGTGTATTGAAATCATTATATATGCAATTTAAGATATGAGATACTGAAATATTTTAACTACACAGAATATTATACAGAATAAATAAACTGCATAGTGTCCAGCCCTTTAAACTGCTCACCTTCTTCTCCTGTATGTCTGTGTTTTTTTTTTTTTTGGACATTCACGAATCCTTTGCGTTGTCGTTTTGTCGTGATGTGTGTGTGTGTGTGTGTGTGTGTGTGTGTGTCCTCCCACAGAGCGGAAGGGGAGACGTGTGTGGAGTTCAAAGCCATGCTGATTGCGGTGGGCCTCCACGTCCTGCTGCTGATGTTCGAGGTGTTGGTGTGCGACCGCGTGGAGCGAGGACACTACTTCTGGCTCCTGGTTTTCATGCCGCTCTTCTTCGTGTCGCCCGTTTCCGTGGCGGCCTGCGTCTGGGGCTTTAGACACGACCGCTCTCTGGAGGTAAAACATTTGAACCGGCCAAGGAAGTGATTGTGTAATATATCTCTTTTTTTTAAGTGTGATCAGCCCAGTGGGGAACTTTTATCTTCCTCCTCCCTCTCTCCTCAGCTGGAGGTGTTGTGTTCGGTTAACATTCTCCAGTTCATCTTCATCGCGCTGAAGCTGGACAGGATCATCAACTGGCCTTGGCTGGTGAGGCACACTCGCCCCAAATCAATCAATCCATCCGTTGTTTTTTTTTAATCATGTTGGTTGTTTTGCTCTCAGGTGGTGTGCGTCCCGCTGTGGATCCTGATGTCCTTCCTGTGCCTCGTTGTCCTCTACTACATCATCTGGTCGGTGCTCTTCCTGCGCTCCATCGACATCATCGCCGAGCAACGGCGCACCCACATCACCATGGCGATCAGTTGGATGACCATCGTGGTGCCGCTCCTCACCTTTGAGGTGAGTCCCTATTAAAGCACCTGGAATAGGAAAAGGGCTTCCGCAGGGAATCATTGTGCCTTGTCATCTCGAACTCGAAACACTTTACTTGTGTTCTAAAACAATGTTGACTTTTTTTTTTGTGCGTCTTCAGATCCTCCTGGTGCACAAGCTGGACGGCCACAACAGCCTGAGCTACGTGTGTGTGTTTGTGCCCCTGTGGCTCTCGCTGCTCACGCTCATGGCCACCACCTTCGGTCAGAAGGGAGGAAACCACTGTGAGTATTTGAGGACACAGACTTGTCCCTGAAGACACGTTGTCGTCCCTGGGTGTCCCTAATATTGTGGCCACTGAGCGGGTCCTTTGTTGAGGTGTGTTTTGGTACAGCCGTCATGGTCATTTCCTCCTCTGTCCTGATGTTCCCGCAGGGTGGTTTGGCATCCGCAAGGACTTTTGCCACTTCCTGCTGGAGCTCCTCCCCTTCCTGCGAGAGTACGGCAACGTGTCCTACGACCTCCAGCGCAGCGAGGACCCCGAGGCGGCCGAGGACCTGCCCGTCCCCGAGCCGCCGCCAAAGATTGCGCCCATGTTCCACAAGAAGACGGGCGTGGTGATCACGCAGAGCCCGGGGAAGTACTTTGTCCCGCCCCCTAAACTCTGCATCGACATGCCCGACTAACAGCCATTGGTCGATGAGGTGGCAGACGCGCTTAACTCACGAAGCCGAAACAGCAGACATTTGACATTTGTTTCTTTTTTTGGTTTATTTTGAATCCGCTGTTCTGAAAGGCTTTTTGGTCCCCCTTCGCCTGAACTCTGCCTGGAAACGGCGAGAAAACACGATGATGATTATTACGGGCGGAGCCACGGGAGCGCCTCCTTTCTTCGCCTGGGGGCGGAGTTTCACTCTGTACCTTTTCTCCATCCTGACACTTGAGCACAGGCGAGGATCCTCAAATTAAACATTTGCGCTTCAGGCGTGGCGGCTGAGGCAGAAGAGGACGTGAATACCTGACTCTGTAGCAGCAACATAAAGAAGAAGAAGAAGAGCTGGTCTTGTGATGGGGACCATGAGGAGGGAGGGACCGTTGGTTTTCTGGAAGAATGACATCACTTCCTGTATTTTAAAGTGTCGTGCGGAGACGGACCTGAAAACACGTGGAGCTTTTTCTTTTTAAACACAAACGATAGAAATGGCACTTTCTTTTTTTCTTATTTTTTTCCCCCCATTTGTTCCGAGAGGAATTCTTTGTATTCCAATGTTATTTTTTTTTTCATTTTCATGTAAAGAAGCTAAATTGTCAGGTCAGGGACCAGAGGCTGTATGTAAAATGTCAGTAAAAAAAAATCAGTACAATGTTCTTGTGAGGACACAGCAACACAACTTCCTGCGCCTTGTTTATCCGTCGGCTTATTGTTGTTATTTTTTTTCCCCTCTCATGACGTTGGTCTGATTTCTTCTTCGTGCTCCCAGTAAAACGTAATATGCAACAAAGGCACCGCTGGTTTTCTTCTGGTAACTTCAACACACGTCTAAACTCACATTTATTTATTCACAAAAAAAAACAAAACACTTTTGAATAATGATCTGAATCTGTAGTGTGCTATATGTGAGCTATTGTGAAATGTGCATGAAGCAATGTGATGGATTTTCTCTTTCTTCATCAGGTGATGATGATGATGATGGTGGTGTCTCCTCCGTTTCTCACCCCAGCTGGGCGCTGAGTTCACGTCAGGTGTGCAACACGGACCACGCGCATGTGAGTGGCAACATGCATGTGCTTTTTTTGCAATATTATCAATCTGCCGATCCCTAACTCGTTCAGTTATAGACTCAATTATTGATGACGCCGATGTGATCGGTTTATAGGGGTTTCTCTGAAGTTACCATACCAACAACAGATTATTAATCAAAATTAAAAAAAAACTTTATTGATCAAGTATCGGGTCCCTGACCTTTTTCTTTCAACTTCTGAAGAATATTTTTTAAAGACATCAAAACGTAGCAGCATCTTTACACAATGTAAACGTTTTCAAGTAAGGAAATGAACATTTGTGACAGCGTGAAGTGTGTGTGTGTTTGTGTTGTGCGTCTATGACAATGCTCCTTGTGTGCAGTAGAGTTGGTAAAGTGTTCTGCTCAGAGCTGGGCCCAGGTTTCTGGAAAAGAAAAGCAGGACATTTCAATAATAACACCGGTGATGACGTGGAGAAAGAATTCGTTCTACGGGTAAAAATGTGGATTATTTCGGTGGTCAAATTATTATTAGTGAATTAAATAAAAAATGACACACACCTTTTGAGTTTGCCATATCTGATGTTGGAGAGCAGCTTCTCTTTCTCCGCTTCACTCACGCATCCTTCATAGGCTTCCAGCAGACTGTTGGAGAGAAGACTGTGTCAGATGATGCTGAGTGAAATGTGGTGCGTGCGCGTGTGTGCGTGTGCGCGCGCGCGTCACCTGTGCGGAGTGCCGTATCTCTCCAGTACGGCCGCTGCTTTGTCTCCAGACAAGCCACTTATCTGCATCAGCTGTCGGGCAAACACTTCTCTCACCGTCTGACACTGGAGGGGTGGAAAAAAGAAAGAAAGATTTTTTACACTCGCGCACACACAACCATTTGCATAAGAGGATGACTCGCACACACACACACTAACTGACCTTGTTTTTCATTGCCCCGTAGTTGAACTCTGTGAATGAAATGAGGGAGCAGGAGGGGCTCCCTCGCTCCTCCTCGCTCGCCCCCTCGCCCTCCAGCTCTCTGGAGCGACAGATCAGCGTTCGGTTCTGAAACGGGAGGAGGAGGAGAGCGGGTCAGAGGTGGTCACCGCGGCAACCGTGGCACCCCAGGCTTCAGCTGAACGAGAGACCTGGTAGAGTTTGGTGAGGTATCGGGTCATGAGGGTGAGGTAGGCCGCAGACTCCCGCACGTCCTGGACTCTCTTCACAAAGAAGCCGTCGACCACCTGCCACAGGAAACGCCTGTTTACCAACTTCCTGTTTGTCATTCACAGGTACAGGTGTGTGTGAACTCGCCTGTGTGTTGACGATGGCCTGCTGCAGCGTGGCCTCCGGTAAACTCAGGTGGGAGGCGGCCGAGCCGCACTCCTCCACCAGGTAGATGGGCCGACGGAGGCCACACCTCTTCAGCCGGAACTTGAGGGACGACAAGAAAGTTCAACACACGACAACAAAAACCAATGAAGAAGAAAAAAAAGATCCTTCCGCTGACCTTCTGCTCCCTGAAGCGCCCGTCGATGATGCTGCCGCACAGGTCGTCCATCCTCTTCCTCTCGATGATGTGATCCAGGACCAGCTCGCGGCCTGCGGGGGCTCTCAGCTGACCTGGGGTCAGATGAAACATCAGCTACAGTAACACAAAGTGTAAAATATACTTTGTCATGTCTGTGCGTCTGGAGTTACCTGGAACCGGCGCCACCTTCTCCCGGGCCACCCACAGGAAGTCGCCCACGTTCAGCTTCCTGACGTCGAAGCTCACGCCGTTCCTCTGAAGCTCTTTGACCAGTTCCTGCTTTTTGTGGTGGCTGCCGCTGCGCACACGCAAACATCAACAAAAAATGAAGCAGGTGATACCACCCCCCCCCCACACACACACACGCATACATTAAAAAATACACAGGTGACTTATTTATTTTCGTACCCAGTGGTTTCGATGAAGTCCACACAGAGTAAGATCTCGTAGCTTCCAGGTAGGAGGCGTGGTGCGTTTGTGGGTGTCGTTCTATTGGTCGTCTGTGAATCCTTGTTCTTGATTGGCTGAGAGACACAGGTCGGCCTGTGGAGACAATTAGGAGATTTGGGATTCCAGCACAACCCATCCGGGACTTCACACCTGCAGCGTCCACTTACTCCATCCTGTCCTCCTCCGTCTCCTCGGTACCGACGTCTTCATCGCTAGCAGTGAGGTCCACCACCCCTGGGCCACCTTCCTCCTCCTCCTCCTCTTCCTCACTCCGGACCTCCGGCTTGTCTTTGAACCCTGGCTCTGCCGCCTCCAGTCGCTCAGCCAAAGCCACGCCCTCATGGGTCAGAGCATACCTGAGAGACGGGAAACACCGTCACCATGGAGATGTGATTTTACCAGAAGAAGAAGAGGTGTGTGTGTGTGCGCTTGTTGTGTACCTCGCAGGATTGTGGGTCTTGATCACCAGGTTCTTCTGGATCAGGGTGCTGACTGTAGACCAGGCCGTGTACTTGCTGCCCAGATCCGGCTAAAGGCAGACGGAGGAAAATGAGTTTTAGTTTATTATTCTATTTCGCAGAAAAATATCATTTACATTTAGAGTTGACTTACCACCATAAAGGATTTATCACAGAGGAGCTGGGCTTCAGCTTGTAGCTCCATCTTGAACATAAAGCCTTTACTTCCCGGGATCTGGAGACAAAGATGAGGAGGAGGATGACGATGATGATGATGATGAAGATGATGCTGTCAAAAGATTTACCTGTGACTGTCTGTGAAGGGTGAGGAGCACAGCGTAGCCTCCGGACCTCTTCTGAGGCACATACTCTCTCTTCCTCCCCTTCCTGCCTCCTTTTCCTCCTCCTTTATCCTTCCCAGAATCCCCTGCAGCGTCCATCTGCAAAAACGGTCCATGTCACTGGAGTTCACTGTTTATTATTATGTTTTTTGTATCCATGAAACGCCTTTCAATATCGTTTTGAATCATCACTACCTTATAGGATGGATCCAGACTGTTGTTGTCAGGTTTTCCAGGACGTGATCCTCCTTGAGGCAGAGAATGAATCGCAGCGTTTGCACCTTGGGAGAGGAACAGGTTTATTACCGGGTCGACTTTGCCACAGCAGGAACATAATCGGCGTCGCTTCCTACCGTTCTCTCTGAAGTGTCGCTGCAGTTTGTCATCCAGTATTTTGCAGATGCCGTCTCCAAAGTTTTGGAGGATTTTGGCCTCTTTGGCGTTTTGCAGTGGCAGGGGATATTTGTTCAGAGAGTTGATGGCCTGATGATACACAGCATACAAATGCAATGAGAAGCAAGCTCTTGTTTTTAGACGGTATGCTTATTTATTTTCTCCAACGAAACCTTTTCCAATAGAATGTCTATCCATTGCAGCTCATGACTGACCAAAACGTGGACACCATCAACATCATCCGTCTAATCTTAGTGACGTAAGTACACAACTGTGGATACACACGACCGCAGTCTGCAGAACAGCCGGTGGATTTATGTATGATTTGCTTGTTTACCTTCTGGTAGATGTACTGGCTCTTCTGGCCCCTCTCCTTCGCCTGGTCCCGGAGCTCCGTGAGCCACTTGAGGAAGAGCGGGTTGGGACACGACGGCAGGGCCCGTTTCCGACCCACCCGCTGCGGCTCCGGAGCGGGCATGCCTCCGGCCCTGCGGAGAGAGAAGCGACGGCACGGTCCGGGTCAACATCCGGCCAAAAAAAACCCGGGTACCACACGAGCTAACGCAAGCTAACGTGAGCATGACTTGTTTTTTTTTGTGTTGATGTGTGTATTTGTGTGTGTGTGTTACTGCGTTAGTGTGTGCGTGCGATGTGTTGTGTGTAATCAAGAACAACAAAACTCACCTTTGACCTGTACCGCTGCGGATGGCGCCCTGCTTTAAAAAAAACACACATCCGCGTTCGTTTCCGACCACGTGATCGGAAACCGGAAGCTGGAGCGAAACGTCCCAACAAAACAGGAACAACACAAAATAAAACGTTAAGATAAATAAATATATACATGAATCAATAGGTTTATTATTTTGATGATTTCTGCGCACTTTATTTGAATATATTTGATTAACTTCACTTGGAATTTGTAAAAGAAACACTAACACAGCAAATAATATCTGTTATTATTATTATTGTTCACAATATTGTTGTTAAAATGGTAATTTATTCATGATTTGGTTTGTAAAACGTCAGAAAACATGTAAAAGTGATCAATATCTTCTAAAAAAGTGAAATAATCCCTTGATTATTGTATTTCAGAAATATTCTCGTGTTTCAAATGGGATTCCATGCTCCACCAAACGCACCGTGTGTAAATAACAAAAACAAATATATATATATATACAATTGGTGTCGGCTGACTCCACAGACCGTTATGTGGCCGTCACCTGAAGCCGATTCACACGAATCCTCAGCATGAAGGAATCCTCCAAACAAGACCGGACAGAGACCAGGAATCCGACCTCACCCTCCCAGCCACATCCTCCCCCTCTCTCTCTCTTTCTCTCTCCCTCTCCCTCTCTCTCTCCGATACACACAGTCAAAAAGCTTTTGGGGGAAAATCAAGGTTTTCCTCCCTTCTGAAAATCAGGAGCAGACATGACAGGCATCTTTTGTGCACACGTGTTGTCCCGTGTGTCTTTCACGAACAGATAACCAAAATAATGATGATAATTAAGTATCATGAGAATTAGTTGTGAAGTGTTGTGATGAATGGCATCACTGAACAAAAGGATTTGCTTTCGGTCGTTCAGCTGTACAGCGTCGTCTTATGTATAGTATTTATGAAGTAAATATGGCTTTCCTTTCAATAAACGTCACGGGTAAGGTATACATTGGTGTCAATCATGTAGAACAAATGATAAACACGATTCATTTATGTGTAATATATTACTCCCTTTAATATATTACTTTCACTTTTTGTAATAGAAAAACTCACATATAGTTTTTTTTGGTTTGCTGTACACAAAATCCCACAGGAAATATTCACATGCAGTATAAAGGCAGAAACATATACTGTGGCATATTCCAATGCCACAATCCCCTGTATGTATGCATAGATAAATATATATATATATATATATATATATATCTGTAGATATATATATATATATATGCATTCATTCATTTCACCTTGAGTTGAATCCAGATGCCCCAAAATCCTTACATTCATAAATATATACACACACACACACACACATTTGTACAGTACATTTCATGGTCTGTTGCAGTGTAACCGGACTCATCATCTCTCTCTCTCTCTCTCTTTTTGTCACTACATGTCCATCCCTCCATCACGCCTCCGCGCCGGTCTCTACCGCCCCGCCGACCCAGTGGTGTCATCGCTGTCGCCTGCTCGCGGGGAGCCCGCCGCCGACCCCCCCTCCTCCTCCTCCTCATCCTCCTCCTCGTCCTCCTCGTCCTCCTCCCCCTCCCCCTTTCCGGCCCCCCTCCTCGCCGCCTTCCCCCTCAGCAGGGCGCTGTCGGGGTGCAGCGTGTGGAGGTGGGTCAGCAGCTCCTCCTGGGACTCGGCCGTGTGGCCGCACTCCTCGCACACGTACAGCTTGTTGCGGCGCTCCTTGTAGGCGTACTTCAGCGTGACGCTGTGGATCTTCTTCATGTGGGACTCCAGCGAGCAGCGCTGCGTGAAGGCCTTGTCGCACTTGGTGCACTTGTAGGGACGGACGCCTGCATGGGGGGAAAAAAAAAATCACAATTAAAACCGTTTTTTTTTTTTGTGTGTGTGTTTTAACACGGACGAGGAGGAGGTTGTGCGGCTACCTGTGTGCGTGCGCACGTGTCTCTTGAGGTCAAAGGTGTCGTTGAAGCCTTTGCCGCAGAAGCTGCACGGGTGTCTCTTGGTCTCGTTGTGACACTTGACGTGTCTGTTCAACATCCGCTGGTGCTGGAACGTCTTCTGGCAAATCTACATACAGCCACGAAAAAAAAAAAAACATGTCAGCCAGTGGTTTATTTTTTCGGGATAAAAAAAAACCCAAAATGGATTCCAGTCGTACCTGGCACACAAACACCCCCGTGGGCCCCATCGTCACCATTTGACTTTGACCCGTTGACCTGGTTACCATGGGGACCACCGCTGGAGGGGCAGGGGTGGTCTCCAGGGCTACGGGCATCACGGTGGCATGTGAGGTTAAAGGTGGCGCGGTGGGAATGGGAGGAAGAGAGAGAGGGAGAGGAAGAGGAGGAGGAGGAGGAGGGTGGGTGGGTAACTCGCCCGTGGTCACCTGTGGAAAAGAGAGAAACAATTGAATGCCGTCATCACGCTTTGAAGAAGAAGAAGAAGAAGAAGAAGAAGAAGATGTGCTCTCACCTTCATTTTGGACCGGACGTACGTGGAGCCGCCCTGCGCCCTCCTCCTGACCCCTGACCTCTCCTCGCCCTGAGGCCGGCCCAGCACGGTGCTGGACGGCAGCTCGGCGCGCGGCTGCGCGTCGCACTCCGAGCGCATGGCGAGGCAGAGCGGCCCCGTCTCCGCCGGGCTGGCTTCGACCACCATCATCAGGGCGGAGGGAGGGAAGATGGAGACTGGAGAGAGAGAGAGACAGAGGGTGAGTCAGTGACCAACGTTAATTATCGAAGCGTCCCTCGTTAGTATTATGAGTACCAGGGAAAAAATATAAAAAATATTCCTTTGTCATCATTCGGACGCATTTGTAAACAGAGGCTCAGAGACAAAAACAAATCTATTTTATACAAGCATAGAATTTCACCATGAGCCTCAACCTGCACCGCTTCATATTTACACAATCTCTCTCTCTCTCTTTAATGTGTTTGCATGTGTGGGTGTGCGCAGGGCTCGTTGTTTTTGAATAGCCCATTTCACCTATGCACGCACGCACGCACACACACGCACACACACAAACAAACACACACAACCAATACAGACTTGTCCAGCCAGACAGTCTTGCAGCACCAGCTCTGTGCCTTCCTCAAACAATCCACCTCCGCAGGGGGGGGGGGGGGTGTGTGTCTCTATGGGGGGGGGGTTTGTGTCTCTGTGTGTGTGTGTGTGTGTGCATTTAACCAGTGAATATTGAATAGTGTACCGACAGATGTCAGTTCTATAGTGATGGCAACTAACATGCAGGTGTGTATGTATATTGTGTGTGTGCGTGTGTGTCTTCAGGGAGCCTTCAGGCAGGTGTGGTGCAGACAGCCAATCAGCCGCCTCCCTGAGATAAAAGTCAAATGTGAATGCAAATCAAGCCCCGCAGTCGGCCTTAAAGACGAGGCGTGGATCCGTCACCCAGCAGGTAACGGTCCGCAGCGTCCGTATACGGAGGAGAAAAAGAAATCATGACTTTACGGCCACATGAGAATAATTCAATAAAATACAGCCCATAACGTGGCTACATTGGAATTGAAATCAGGACGTGCAACAATATAGACTTGTTGCACTTCTTATTTTTTTTTCCCCCTTACCATAAAAGTCAATGCGTCACACAGACTCTCAGATGATTATTTCTGATTGATCCATTTTAGATCATATTCATATTTAGGAATGTTTTATACCATTTGGTGAACTGGGTTAAAGAGGTCAGGGGGATAATCTCTTTATTGACACACGTTTTTAAATCTTAATTGTCCCCCCTGTGCTGATAGTTTCTGTGGTGACGGCTGCCGGCTGGACATTTAATCTCATCTCTCATTGTTTGTCCACCCCCCCCCACACACACACACACACACACCCCATTCACCTGTGAATGAGTTGTGTGTGTGTGTGTGATGGTTTAATTGAAATACTCTTTCATATTTTCTTCCATCTCATGTCGCTCAGCAGAGAGAGTCAACAACTGGTAGATAAGCTTATCAAGTACAGTGTGTTTTTGTGTGTCCTTGCGTGTCTTGTGTGTGTGTGTGCGGGTGTTTGCTAAGGGTGTGTTGTGTGCAGCACTAGGGCCGCCCGAATAAGTCCGTTACATTTCCCTCCATCCAATAAACATTAACTTTGCACCCGAGAAAGAGCAGAAATACTTGAAAAGGGATGACGACACACACACACACACACACACGTACGTTAAAATGTTGTGTGTCATTTATGAATTCGTACAAGACACCAGGAAGTTAAGCTACCTGTCCTTTTTTTACACACGCATGTGTGTGCAGATTAAACAGGATATAAGGTGTGTTCGGATTTCTGTTACTTGTGAACGTGTGAGGTGTGTAACTGAGTTTTCTTTTTTCTTTGAAGACAGAATAACTAAAGATAAAAAAAACAAAAAAAACACAACATTTGATCCATGAACTCAACAGAGGCGGATTTGACTAAGGTCCCTTTAGGGAGATAAAAATAAACTCAAGACACACACCGAGACAAAGAGAGAGAGATAAAGAAAACACCCCTTTCTGAGGGCAATTATCATACCTCTGTGTGTTTGTGTGTGTGCGCGCGTGTCTCTTTGTGTGTCAAAGAGGGACACACACACACACACGTTGGGCAGGTACATCAAGTAACGGCACATACCAGACTTAATCTGAGACCGTTGCTGGGTTTGGCTCAGGGGTGTTGACTGTGCGTAATTACGCGCGGCCACTTGTTGTTAATTGTGTAGATTTTTATTTTTATTTATGTTTTGCATCCGATTCTCATGTTTTTCGTTGTGGACTCAAATCTAAAGTTACGCAACCACTCGTTTTGTTGTTGGAACATTTCAATTCTCCCTCTGGGGAATTGTTTAATTTTTTTGTGCGTAAAAACAAAATCAGAGTTTGATGTGAAACGAAACGGTCAGGACGGATTTCCAAAACAAAGGTGTAGGTTGGTGTCCATCCACGCGCAGGATGTCGGAGTGAATGATTAAAAGTTAACGGTGATGGGAGGAGGAGAAGGAGGGAGAGGCCCTGGGAGAAAGGGGGGAAGGGAGACACAGGCTTTGGGTGTAGTCCGTTACTCGTTATCTGATACCCGACGTGGTCTTACAATAAAAACTGCGCCGATGAACAACAATGGGGATTGTGGTGGAGATGTGAGTTTCGCGCGAGCTGGAGGGGGTGGGTTCCGTTTAGCTTGTCATTTCCATTCAAACGCCTCGGCTCGCACTCATCCCAGGCTACAATTTGACAGTAGACACATGTCAGGTCTTGCACTTTTGTTTTTGGTTTTTTTCAGTTGGGACACGAAACCGTTTAACGGACGATTTGGAAGTGGGGGGAACAAAAAAAACGTTTTCCAAGAAAAGCAGCTTTAAAAAAAAAATATATATAAATAAGAGTGACATTCTGAGATTGAACTCCCAAGTTATGGCCCGAGCTTCCGTGGGCCTTTATCCAGGAAGGAGCCAACAACCGCAGGTTGAAGGTCGACTGTGTTGAGATTATAGGCCCCTGTTATTTATGAGTGTTGCACGTGATAACGTTTTAACTCTACATTCTAATTCCCTACGCTGTGTGTGATTTTCTTTTATTATTTCGATTTATTGATTATTCTATCGAACCAAACATTAAAAACATATATTAAAAAAAAAATCAGGCCAACGGGTTAATTAAAAAAAAAGAGGAAAAGAAAACGGATCCACCGCTCGGCCCCATTTTGTGCACGAGCTGCTCTGGTTTCACGGCCCGTTATCCGTTGGCCCCCGGACTCCGTTACAATCCCCACCGGACCCCTGCGCCCCCCCCCCCACTCTTCCAAACTTTCATCCACACATCCGTGCGTAAAAGCGGCCACAATACGCACACGCGCCCCTCCGCCGAGCATGATTTCACAGAAGAAGAAGAAGAAGTGCTAAATAGTGACCATGGACTGACCTGGGATGTAGACGTCTCCTCGCTCGTGATCAGGCAGCTCACTCCAGTTTCTTTTTCCCGGCGACACATTCGCCTTTTTCACCAGAAAGGCCCGCGGCATGTTCCGGTCTCAGCCCGGCTCCTGGGCGCCTTCGCTGGGGAGAAACTGCGGCTCCGCGCGGCGCAGAGAACCGTGAGGAGGAGAGCAAAAAAAAAAGCCCCAAAACAACCAGACCAAGGAAGCACCGGAGAACCAGAAGAGAAAAGGTGTGTGCGCCTCCTCCCTGCTTCCTCCTCAACTCTTTATCTACACACACACACACACACGGGACAGGTGAGTCCGCCTCGGCTCAGGTGAGCAGCCCGGACAGGTACAGCTCCAAATAACGGGAGATTGTGTGTGTGTGTGTGTGTGTGTGTCAGATCTACCTGCTCTCTCGCTCGCGCGCGCACACACATAGAGGTGGGACAAAACGCTGCACAGGTACTCATTTAAAAAGCAGGAAACAGGCGGCAGCGCGCATGCGCGTCAGAAATAACGGTGACAACAGACTGGAGGCCTCAGTTCATACCTGTCCAACCGGTTCACTCCACCTCCTCCTTCTCTCCATTCCGCTCCGAGGTGTGGGGGAATGGAAACGACGGAGGAGGAGGAGGGAGAAATTGTGAAGAGAATAGAAGGTGTGTAGGTGTGTGTGTGTGCGCGCGCGCGTGCACTTATACAACACAAGGTGCCTGCACACACGTTCCCTCCTGGAGATGCATGAACATAGAAGCACCTCCATCATGTTTCCTTTCATTTTTAACTTTTAATGTTTGTACTCCACACGGAGTGAAGGGTTCAGATTCAGAAATGATAGAGGTGGAGTTTTTTTTTTTCTCTCTTTTTCTTTGTTCAGTATCTGCACTGAGGCTCCTTTGCATACCGGTTAGTCTGGATTGTGTTCTGCATGTTTAAAAATACAGGTCATAAAAAATAAAAAAAATGCGTTTGCACACTATTGTAGTTATGTCAGCGTCATATTCCAATTTTCTTGTGTATTTGCCGGTGCAGTCAGCATTTGAAAGATTTCCCGCTCACTTTAGAATCCTGCAGGATATGTCAGAATCCTGATGAAGAATGAACCATGGATCTTTTTTGTGCTGACGGTTTATTTTTGTGTAGGAAGATAATAATGACAGGTAAGTTATGATTGATCTGAAATGGATTTTTTTGTGATTTAAAACAGCAGAGAGATGGAATCGTCAGATGTAAATATGAAGCCCCATAATCCTTCCCTTTCCACCACAGCTCATGTTATTTAGAGTTCATTTCCTGATTCCTATGTGAGAGTAGTGTAGTTGTGCGTCTGATGATCCTGAGCTTTTTTTTTTATTTCACAAATGCAGGAGTGACGCCTCTGACCCCCGGGGATACCTTCACCCCGTCGTCGTTGTTGTTGTTGTTTCAGGTAAATATTTACTTCCACATTTCTTCCCCCCCTTTTTTTTTTGCATGTGCAGATAAACCCACACAAACAATCCCACACAACAGCCCTGGTGTGAGTCAGCGGATGCTTCCCGTGTGAGTGAGGAGGGGTGCGGCGTGGATGAATGAACGGCATGTGGACCGGGCTGTTGGAGGAGTTTGGGCGGATGAGCTCCTCTGCTCCTTTCTAACTGTCACCGAAACTGTTATACTTTATTCTGCCTTTTTTTTTTTTTTTTTTACGGTTGTGTGTTTTTGCTTTGACGCCGAAAAGTCATTATTCTTGTTAAGGGGGAGAAATGTTTTTTATTTTTATTTAAAATTTTGGATTGGGATTCAAGGATTCTGCAGCCATTCTGAGTCCTTGAGTGAAGGACACCGTGGACCCTAAAGGCCGTGGTTGCGTCCCACAATTCCTGGCAGCCGCCACATCCATTGATCCACCATCACATGATATTTAGGGTTAGAATAGTAAAAGTGAAGGTGGAACCGGGTCACACCTGTTCAACCTGATCCACGACATCATCGCGTCCTCTTTCTTTGCCTTTCCCTCTCTACTGTTTGTCCAACTCTTCTCCAACCACAGTGGACCATTTCTCCCTGAACAAAAAACAAACAAAACTCTTTGTATTCATGGAAGTTCAACAAAATGATACAAAATAAACCTGCAAATCCAACGTGAATCTATTTGGCTTCACTTTTGAAAGATTCTGCTCGTTTTGGGACACCGTGTATTATCAAGTTATGTGATTCTCGCATAGCTCCTCACCAAATCACTAAAATGACGCATTCTCCATCCTCAAAATGATTTAAAAGCAAATATTTGCATCCAGCACCGTCCACTCCCCGACCTCCTGACCTTTGTTGGTTGCCTCATCATTTGGTGAATACAGTTTGAGGATAAAGGATGGTTCCACAAAAATAACAGAACAGCAACCAAAGATCAGGATACGTTATTTATTCAAAAAGGTCACTCCCTCCAGTGTTTAAAATCTCGTTTGTTTAGAGAAGGAAGTGTGGATACATCATATTCTTTATTTAATGTTGTATTTTTACTACAGTAAATCCTCATACTTTCGTTTCTCTCCCTCTGTCGTTCTGTTATAGGTCTTGTTTTATTTAGCTGTGGGTGGAAGCACCAGTCAAGCTACATACCTGTGTGTGTGTGTGTGCACGCGCGCGAGCTGATTTGCATTGGACAGAGGGAGACGCGGCACAGGGAATGTCAGAGCATGTCGGAGTCTACCGTCAAAATTCCAAGATTTGACAATTACAGGTGTGTGGCTGCGGTAGCTCAGTGTGGCCACCAGAGGGCAGCACAGACAGCGGTCGTCCCACAGTGCGTCGGAAGCCCGACGTGTGAACCGGAAGTGGATGTATCGGAAGTGGCCGTTTATTGTTGTTCCTGTGTCGTTTCCAGGACGTGTCCCTACTGGTCGGTGGCGTCTCCTCGCGGCTGCGCTTCAGGTGATGTCGGGCAGGAAGAGGAGCTTCGGAGGCGGCGGAGAGCCGGAGGTCGCCCCGCCAGCCTGCAAGCAACAGAGCCGGGGCACCGGAGAGCGACACGTCGCGGCTCTGATCCTCGCGCGGGGCGGAAGTAAAGGAATCCCCCTGAAAAACATCAAGACTCTGGCCGGGGTCCCGCTGATCGGCTGGGTGCTGCGGGCCGCGGTGGAATCCGAGGTCTTCCACAGGTCCCGTTAACCCACCAAATCTCCATTTTCTCGATTCCCAGTTTGTCCCTTAATCCAGTGAATTGTCTTTTTAAGCCGTTGCGTGATGTTAAACACGTGGAAATAATAATGAGGAGGAGGAAAGATTAAGTCAACAACAGCCAGTGTTTTTACTCCATTGTTTATATTGCACATCACAAATAATTACGCTATTTGTCCTCAGTGGGACATGAATCCTCAATGCATGAATTTATAAATAAAAAGAGGGTTGTTAATAATAAATACTTGAACCGGAATGACTCGAATAAACTATTCCAGTTGCCTATAGTATTCTCATACGACGAAGCCTTAAATCTTGATTGTGTAGATTTAAAACATTTGTCTTTTTATTTTTTTATCACAGCGTGTGGGTGTCGACGGACCACGATGAGATCGAGAAAGTGGCCAAGTCCTGGGGAGCCAAGGTACACCGCAGGAGTCCCGAGGTCTCCAGGGACTCGTCCACATCCCTGGAAGCCATCCAGGAGTTTATCCGCCTCAACCCGGGTATGCAAACGCAACATGCCTGCACATACACAGATAAGTGTCATCGCACATTCTTGCCACTGATCGCACACAGATAACACCAGCTGCTAAGTTGTGTGGGACACGCCCCCTTTTTTTTCCACTTTCAGAGGTGGATGTGATCTGCAACATTCAGGCGACGTCTCCGTGTCTCCACCCGTTCCACGTGACTGAGGCGCTGCAGATGATCACGCTGCAGGGCTTCGACTCGGTCTTCTCCGTGGTCAGGAGGCACCAGTTCCGCTGGCAGGTGGTCAAGAAAGGAGGTCGGTCAACACTCGGATCATCCCATTAATTCAATCTTCAATTCTATAGCCACGGTTTATCGTCCACTCCGTGTCCATCTGACTCCTCCCCCTTCCAGCTGTAGAGATGACCAGGCCGTTGAATCTGGACCCATCCAACCGGCCTCGGCGCCAGGACTGGGACGGAGAGCTGTGCGAGAACGGGTCTTTATATTTCACCACTGCAGACCTCATCATGAACCAGGGACTTCTGCAGGTACGGCACCGTCAATTATCCATCGAATTCGCGCTGTGATGAGCTTTGAAATGTTTCTTTGAAAATCTTCCACCTCCCGTTTTTTTTTTAAATGATCTTGTCTCTCGTCCTCCAGGGGGGTAAGGTGGGCTACTATGAGATGCTGCCGGAGTACAGCGTGGACATAGACGTGGACATCGACTGGCCCGTGGCAGAGCAGAGAGTTCTCAGGTGAGAGGCAGTGGGATGCAGTAAATATTTATTAATAATAGCAGTGCATGTTATTTGTATGGCACTTTTCCATTTCCCTGTCCTCCCCTCAGGTACGGCTACTTCGGTCGGGTCACGCCGGAGGTGGTCCGGCTGATGTTCTGCAAAGCTGTCGGGTGTTTAACCGAAGGACGGATCTTCATGTCCGTATCTGGAGAGGAGATGGTGTCCATCAACACCAGGGACACCGTGGGCATCCAGATGCTGCAGAGGGAGGGCGTGGAGGTGGGATTTGGCAGATAATATTCTCTAAAAAAATCAAATGAATTGCCACCCGCGTCAACGCCTGCCTCGGTGCACCAGGTGGTGCTGTTGACCTCCAACGATGACTCCGTGACCCAGAAGCTGGTGGACAAACTGGCCAAGAGGACGGCCTGCAAGGTCATCCAGGTGGGAGAGGAGCCGCTGGACAACCTGCAGCAGATGGTGGAGCAGAGGAAGCTGGAGTGGAAGGACGTGGCCTACATGGGTGAGGTGGAACGGAAAGAATTTTCCATTTGATTGATGATCAGATGTTTCATTTTGGATTGGAATATATATATATATATATATCATGCTGATTTCTCCCCGACTCTGTTCTTCAGGAAACGACAAAGCCGACGTGAACTGCCTGAACCTGGCCGGGCTGAGTGCCGTGCCCGGAGACGCGCCGGTGGTGGCCGTCAACGCCGCAAAGTACACCTGCCACAGATTGGGGGGCTCGGGCTCGGTCAGGGAGTTCTCTGAGCACATTCTCCTCCAGAGAGAGAAGGCAAAGTCCAAACTGCAGCAGGATCGAATCGACTGCAGCAGCAAATGAGATTTGAATCCAATTCACCCACCACGCCAGGAAAGAGGCAAGAGTCGGTGCAGATTCCGCAGAAATCACGAAACAAAGACGTTCAAAAAAATCACATGAAGTTTTATCTATCTATTGTATCTTCTGAAAATAGTATTTACAGTCCAGCCCTCGTGGAGCCTCGCTGGCTCCAAAAATGTGAGAAAATCTTTTGCCTGAAGCAAAACTTGGAACGCGAAACTGAAAACGGAGAGGACAGACGTCGGTATGGTTTTTTGTGCACAAACAGAAAAACTACAATTAGTTTTATTTAAAAAAAAAATTGCGGATTTCCCTGAAAACTGAAATTCCTCTTGGTCCAACCCCTCCGTTCAATTTAATCATGTATGTGTGACTAAATACATAGCTTTGAAATATTTGAAATGAAAATGTAGTGCTTTTAAACCAAAACTGTAATAAGCTGCTTGTTCTCAAAATCAAAACACAACATTTTATTCTGCTCATGCTTTTAAATGAATCATTCAACATTTCAAAGAACCAATGCTGCCGAGGTTAAGATGAAGCTTGAAACCCCTCGCACGTATTTATGTGAAATACTCAAATTTTGCATAGATGCATAAACTTGCCTTTTTTCTTTTTTTTTTTTTGCATTTTTCTGCGTTTGATATAAAGCTGTGGTCATAGTGTGTCACCTCATAGATAAACAAAAATTAAGTGTCATCAGATATGGTCCAATATTTCAACGTATACGATCATTCATCCCGTCCACTAACCGGCCCCTGTCCGTTTCACATTTAGACTATTTAACGCCTTCTGTTTCCTCTTCTTTATCAAGTTTGAGCTCGTGGCCGGTGGACGTTTTGGATTTCACGTCGGCCCCCCAGGCAGGTTAGTTTCATACCACACGGGTCACACACTGCTACGGTTAAACAATCCACTGGGTTCACGGCTCTACCAGGAATGCAATGATCTATTTTCCGTCGTTTGTTTGTTGCTTGGATGATCGTTTTTTTTTTTCACTTTCGTAGTTGGTCACACCTGCTTGATAAGTCAATATCACCATGGCGATTTGAATTTTATTTCATTTTATTAAAAAGTCTCTTGTCGTGAATTTTTGTTTATTCTCATTTTCCATTAACCAGCATTTTAAATCCCTCGCAGGAAGAGTGGCCTGACATGTGTACGGTAAATATACAAAAGTTAAACCATTTCTTGATTTTTTTTTTTAATCCAAAATGTTATTATTGAAGATGATGGATATTGAAAAAATAATATACAGAGGGTTACAAGATAAACCGGAGATGATTCATTCACAAAAAGGGAAGAATTCGGATGCACACAATTTTTTAAATATGTATATATATGTGTATATATGTATATATATATATAAACACACATATATGTAACAATAATTCCCGCTGAAATGTTTTGGAGTAGAAATATAAAGTAAAATCAATAGATAGAGATTATAATTGTGTTAAAAGGAGCACTGGTTAGAAAGTGTGATTAGAGACAAAACACGCACATGTATGTGGCGTGTATACAAGGCAGAGATGACCTCCGGGTCACGTGGTGTTGACGGGCGTGATGGTGAGCGGCGCCTCGTTCTTCCCTGACCTGTTGGTGCAAGGGCTGAAGAACGGGTGGATGCTCTCGGAGAAGGAGTCGTTAAAGGTGTAGATGTGGAGTTTGGCGTCTACGTTGTAGAAGGAAACCTGCAGAGAGAAATACATGTATATATTTAGATATATATATGTATATACAAAAAAAATATATATATATGGAAATATTTGTACCTGTCCTTTCTCAAAGTCCACAAATACGCCGATCTTGTGTGGTCTGAGGTTGAGCTGGACGTCTGTGGAGGGCTCGGTTCGGAAGGCGTATTTGTTCCTGAGGAGATCAATTAAATAAAAAAAATAATAATAATAATTAAATGATCCTAAATATTCCACATGATTCCATTATTAGGATGAATCGGCTCAGATTAAATTTATGATCCAATAAATACAGTCATTATTTTCAGTCCATTTAAGCTTTAATTCATAATTGCTGCTACACAAACTGATCAGCTTCATCCATGATCTATATATTTTTTATATTGGTGATTTATTGATTGAGCGATTGGAAAACCGACTTGTTTCTGAGGCTGAGGAACCAGTATCCATTGCTGGGGGTGACTCCGATCTTCCCCTTCCTGTTGATGGATTGTCTGGCCACGCCCAGATCCCAGTCCGTCTTCCCCCCCACCTCCACCTGTTTGCACGCACGCGTATTGTATTATATCACTTTTTTTTTTTTATCTATATGTGCATTTCCAAATCTGATCAATGTGTGTATTGATGCCACGCCTCTCACCTCCCAGTAGTGTCTCCCGGAGGACATGGCGTCCCTGCCCAGGACACACACCACCCTGTCGAACCTCTCCGGGTTATCGGGCAGCAGCTGGTGCCGGTCTCCACATCTCACCTGGAGGGGCAACACACATGTCAACTGTATGATGCACAGAGGTTGAATTATTTGGGATTATTGATTTCAAAAATGATAGTCATAATAATAAATAATCTCACACTCTTCATGTCCTCTGACAGGGTGAGGCGAGGATGAGCCGTGTTGGAGTCCATAATCACGTCCACTGTGTGGAAAGAGGTAGATATATATATATTTATTTTATTTTATTATTGATTTTTAATCATTTTTTTCTATAATAATCACGTTTTAAGTTTTGTGTGAATAAATTGTACCTGCATATTCCTGCACCCTCCTTATCCCTACAGAGGGAAAAAAAAAAAAAAAAAAACACAAGCTAATATAGACTCTGCATTCACTGGTTCATGTATGAGGAGGTTTTTTTTAGCGTGTTCACTCACTGGGCTGAGACCGGACTGGACTGGGCTCCACGGCTGAGGCGGGAAAACCTGGAGCGGAGCGAGAGCTCGTCAGAATCAGAATCCGGTTTATCGGCCCGAGTAATTATGATTCATGAAAAGGGATTTTCTGAGGTGTGGGGGTGCGACATAAAAAGATACAAAAAATATGAAGAGAAAATGACATTTGTATTGACAATGTCGAGGTGAAATAGGTTCAATAAAGTAAATTGCCAATTAAATGTAGCAAACATATGTAAGTGTAAATAGTGATAAATATATATATCTAAAAAAAAACTGGACCTGTTTCCACCGCCTCTCTCAGCTGCTCCTTGAACCTCTCCAGCAGTGCGGCCAGCGACCTGTACACCGTCCCCGTCCCGAGGTCAGAGGTCACCGACACGCCGGCCCAGTTCTTGGTGGGCGGAGGAGCGGAGAGGGCGGCGTAGGTCTGGAAAGTGGGCGGACGATATCCGAATTGAAAGAGATGACGTAGGATCACGGAGGGCTAATAAGGTTTTATTTCTGTGACCTGGACGCAGTGGCCGTGGTCGTGGGAGCGGCCCAGCTCGCCCAGGGCGCTGCCTCTCCTCCGCAGCTCCTCCACCTCCAGCTCCAGCTGACGGACGGAGGCGTCGGCCTGGTGCTCCGCCGCCCGCCGGCTCATCTCCATCACCTCCATCAGCTCGGCCTGGGACCGCTCCACCGCCGACACCAGCGCCGCGAAGAGGCCGGCGCTTCCCGCCCTCTGGCGCTCCACCGCCGACTGAGGAGCGGTGAGGTCAGGTGAGGCTATTGCAAACTCCAAAACTCTCAAAGATGCCCCGAGAATTCCATGAATCCGATTTAAACGAACTTCCGTTTCATAATTGGAACCTTACGGGAAAGAATTGCTACGAATGTGAAGGGGAAAATACAGCCAAACCCTGTTGAGTCATTGACTGGGATTTAAAAAAAAGATGATTAATGGAGGACAGGATTTGCACACACACGCACTGATGTGTTTACAACAACAATGTGTGTGTGTGTGTGTGGGTGTTGGTCTTTACCTCCAGTTCGCTCACTGACGTTCTGATCTCCTCGATCTTCCTGATCCTCTCTCTGATCATCTCCTGGATCTCCTGCTCCGACACACTGAGCCTCAACTGCACACACACACACACACATTTATATCGACATATATATCTATATATCGATATATTGTTGTTGTTTATCTTGGTTTTCCTCCACCTTGGTCTCCATCCACTGGTCCTCCACAGACACCGTGTCGTGGTCCTGATGATGCTCGGCCTCGCATTCCGGACAAATGCACACCCGGTCCGTCCTGCAGTAAATCTGACACCGAGGTTGAAAGTGTCAACAAAAAAAAATGAAATATTTCTTTATTTTGAATTTGATTTTCCAATCAGGTGGCCGATGTGTGGTACCATGATGCCGCGCTGGTGGAGGTCACAGATGGAGAAGTTGAGGCTGCTGGCCGCCCCGCTCACGGTGAAGCGTCTCCGGCTGCTGGAAATCTGAGGAGGAGGAGGAGGAGGAAGAGGAGGAGGAGGAGGAGGAGGTCCGGAGCCGTGGGCCCACGGACTCTGGTTCGGCACGGACGACGACAAGACCGCTGGGAAGGATTCTCCTTCTGAGGCGTGGAGAGGAAACATCTCTTCAAATTTTTTAAAATTTACTCCTTCAGTGTACATTTATTTTTATTTGACATGAAGGAAAAGGCCAGAGGGACATTGAGATGTTCATTCCGTATATTGATGGTTTGAATGATCCGTCTCACCCTGAGATTGAGCCTTGTCCGTCAGCGTTGCTCTTTTCAGGTTCTTCCTCAATTCATGAAATAAATCCTCTGGTATGGTTCCATCTCCTCCTCCACCTCCTCCACCTCTCCTCTTCTCCATCCCCACTCCTCCTCCTCCCCTCATGGACCTGAACTGCTCGGTGATCTCTCTCAGCGTCCTGTTGATCTGGAGGTCCGGTCGTTTCTGGAAGGTTTTCTTGCACAGAGGACACTGGCAGACCTGAGAGAGAGAGAGAGAGAGAGAGGAAGCTGAGGGTGACCCCCGTGACCCCCCGTGACCCCACAGGGGATATAAAAGAAACACACACCTTGGCCCCGTCCCAGTATCTGCTGATGCAGCCCATGCAGAAGCTGTGGCCGCACGGCGTGGACGACGGGTTGGTGAACACATCCAGGCAGATGGAGCACTGGAACTGCTCCTCAGACAGGAAACTGCCATATAAGGACATCCTGCAAATGTGACACACGAATGAGAGGAACGAGCGAGGAATGAAATTGGGTCAGAGCTCAAACTGAAGTTTGACAAACCAATGTACACGTTATGTAACTGACCTAAATCTTCTCGGATCAGATTACAGTCTGAGGAGATGAGGAATGAAGAGCGGCGAGATTCTGCCAGAACATTTGGATGGTGAAAAAACACCGCCATTTTAAAATACACACATCTGCTCGTTTAGAGTGTCTTCTTCTTCTTCTTCGTCCTATTATTATTGTGGTTATTATGAATATTGTCATGATTGTGTCACGCTTTTTTAAAGAAATGTGCCTTTCATTGAACTTGTGTTCTTTTTATTTCTCCGCATAGAGGAAGTTCAGTGAAGGGCCCGCTCCTCCGGCCTCCCAATTCACCTTCAACCTCGATGTGCCAGGTAAGACATCCCGAGGCCTGCCACTTTAACGCGTGACACCACAGCGGTGAACAAAACGACACATTCCAATCAACCGTAATTAGAGGCGAGGCACGGCGTCTTGTGTAAACATCGGAAAGCCATGTCAACACACAGAGGATTTAATGATCAGAAATGACGCGAAATGGATTTGTTATTGTTGCAAACAATTCAGTTCACAGAAATAAAAAATGGAAGTCAACTCCATTATTCCCAGTGCCCGGATTTGGGAGTTGCAGGAAATAAATCACACAAGCAAGAGTTGAAATCGTGAATTCCTTCGTCTCGTCCTCGATTCCGAGAGAATTCGCTCCAAAAAAATCACGTTTGAGGATGAAATGTCCATTTTATAATCTCTTTAGCTTGATTTGCACAGAATCACACCCTTTGTTGTTGGTTGTTTAGGTCATCTCACCTTAGTCAGGTGAGAAGATCAGCGATCCAAATAGTCGATTGAATATGATGTCCAGGTTTCGTTCAACGCACACACAGTCTTGAATGAAGTGTGTCTGCTGCCGGCGGAAATCTAAAGGTGTGAGTTTGTGTGTGTCTGTGTGCGCGAGTGAGAGTGTTGTGTGATTTTCCTCTCCTCTTTAAGAGGAAAGTCACACCACACCCACTCACCTGTCTGGCTGTTTGTCAGGTCAGTGCAGCAGGACTGGTTAAACGCACGCACGCACGCATGCACGCACGCACGCACACGCACACACACACAAGTAGGCCAAAGGGCCACAGTCTCAAACTGCGACCTATATTTATTAAAATGTCTACAAAAACGCCATTTCCTTCATTTAAAGGGAATTCTTTCCATTTATACATTATTCAACATATGTCTAGTTTTGAGGCTTTTATTTTATAATGTATAAAAAACTTTTTAGCCATTGGGAGCTTTTCTTACTTTGTGTTCACCACCTGGAATAAACCATAGAATATATATATGTTTTTATATTCACATGCATAATTAGAACACGTAAGCTTTGTATAGGTTAGAAATCAGTGGATTGAAATAAATAAAAACAATATTTAGTTTTTATTTATTTTTATCACAAGAAAATGCCTCTGTGTAAACAACAAGGATTTCTTACTGACCTCGTGATTGTGTTGACGAGATGGTTAGTCATTTTCCAGAATTGTTGAACAGGTTTAATTTATTATTATTATTATTATTATTATTATTATTATTATTATTATTATTATTATTATTATTATTATTATTATTATTATCATTATTATTATTATTATCATTATTATTATTATTAATGTATTTACAGTATTTATTTTTATGGCTTATTTTATTTATTATTTCGATGATTATTTCCTGTTGACCCGCAGTTTCAATGTGCCGAACCACGGCGAGCAGTTCGGTGATAAAATATGCTCATTCCGTTTTTGTCTTATCTGCGAAATGTGCGATCTGCGTGTTTTGATTCTTTTGCCCCTTCAAGTCCCGTTTGTGGAGTTGTTGTTGTGTGGCATTTTTTCAGGTTTTCTCATTCCGTTCGCCAAATGAGGTGTGTTCCCTTTGTTATGAGACGTGTTCTTTTGTCATCCTGGTAATCGGTGTTGTTGTCGTTTTAACTCAAGCGTGTATGCACTTTACTTCCCTGCTTTCAAAAAAAAAGAAAAAAAAATCCAGTTTCTAGTCATTTATTTTAGGGATAAGAAAAGAAGAAGTCAACACCGCCATGGATTCATTTGTGTTGGTTGTGTTAGTGCTGATGGGGCGTTGTGTTACTTCTGTGCCTGCAGTGACCCCAGCGCGGCCCTCAGGACGGCAGCCACAGCCACAGCTCCGGGGTCGGGACGCGTCACCCGCTCCGCCGCGATGTAACTGGCCCGTCCCGCCCTCGCCGCCAGGTCCCGGGTAGACTCCGCCCCCGCCGCCGCTCTCTAGGTTCCGTAAAAAGGTAAATCAAACAAACACATCGATGTATAGTGGGTGTGTGTGCGTGTGCGTGTGCGCGCACCTGCACAGCCGCCTGGAGTATGAGCATCGGTTCACCAGGAGGAGCCGAGGTCAGCTTCATCAGCTCGTCCACAGCGGGACACAAAGCGTCCAACTGAGACACAAAATGGTTATTTTACAAAAAACATATGAATCCCTAATGACATCATATCGTCAAATATTTGCATAAAAAGAAGTGAAATGAATGGTTCACCATTGTTCTGTCTCCAGGATCAGCACCACCATATCTGTGTGAGATCGTTTATTTCTTTAATTTTTTGCATTTGGAAATCTATGAATTATAGACTAAAGAAATGCTGATGTATTAAAACGGCCTCCCACCGCCTTATGGCCTGTGTCCCAGCATGCATTGCACGGGCCCAGTCTGCGGCGCTGCTCCGCCCCTCTGTCATGTGACCCGCGGCCACGGTCAGGAAAAGGCTGTACAACTGCGAGACACGCGAGGAGGACAGTGTGTGACGCTGTAAACGACCCATTTCCTACTTTCGGGGAGCACTGTGAATTCCTACCGCCCCTGAAGATCCTCCCATCTTCTCCTGCACCAGCCCGTTCAGGACGGAGAGGAGTCTCCCGGGGCAACCGGGGACCACGTGATGCTGGAGCCACTCCTGGATGGCTGAGGCAACATTTACACAATATTTTTTGTGTAAATGTCTTAGTGCATCTTTTCTTTTTTCTGACATTTACTATGTCTTTTTTTTTTTTAATCTTCTGCAGTTTTCCTTGGACGTGGTGTCCTACCTCTGGCTGCCTGCGCGTGAGTGTTCCCACAATCTCCGTCCCCGGAAGCACGATCCAGAGAGTTAAGTTCCTCCTGTTTTTCCAAAAGTGTGGAACAAATCCTCTCTAGCGCTTTACGCATCACAGGACTCAATGGGCCTAGCCAAAAGAAAATACATGTGATTATTATTATTATGACATCACTTCCTGTTCCCATGTTGCACACATTTGGTTCACCCAATTCATGGTGATATGCTATATGCGCACACTGTGTGTAACCGTGGAAACCAACCTTCCGCCTGCGTGTCGTCCCGCGGTTGTGTGTCCGCGGTCGGAGGACACGCAACGTAACTGCGTCCGCTCACACACACACTGCTGAGATTTGGCCAGGCAGGGGCACCGGTTGGAGCATCTATGTGGGATCAAATATAATGTTTGTATATATTTATAGTTTTGTATTTTAATTTGAATTTATTTTTCTATGATCATAGGTGGAGGACTATTTGTGTGTACTTGGTGCTCACCAAACAGTCTCAGTGTTTCCTGGTCCGCTATCATCAGGGTCAGAGACACTCCGGCCATCTCCAGCGACGTCATGAACGAGCCCGACATCGCCCTGGCAACCAGCACCCCCCGACTCTCTGCAACCATGGAGACCAGCGGTCACATTCCACAGCATCCTCACAGGTCAGAAAGGTCAACGAGGACTGTAATGCTTTCATCTACAGGTATGAGGTTTGAACACACACACACACACTCGCACACTATAGTTACCCAGACAGGTGATGGCAGCTCCAGTAACAACAGCCATCTCCAGACAGGACAATGCTCCGAGGTTGTTCACACACACAACCACAGTGTCTCCTGTAAGACACACGCACGCGCGCAACCACACACACAAACGTCACCGTGGTTTCTAAGCACAAAGAGTATCATTATGTGTTATTCTTGTGCGTACCTGATTTGAGCGGCAGACGTGATTGGCTGTCAGGGTTGGTCATGTGATCTACCATGGTTTTCACCACCTCATCTGCAGCTGCCACCTGATTGACAGGAAAAGCAAGCAACACAAATATTGGCCAAACAAAAGTAGAAAATAGAATTATGGTAGATTCAGACTGTTGCGGGCTGAGGCTGAATCACCTTTGACCTTTTGATTCCAGGTTCACCATGGATACCTGAGACAAAACACAGAAAATAGGAGATTTACTTTGATAATATACCCAAAGAGTATTTTTGGAAGAAAACTCTGTTTAAACGTGTTTTTTTCATTTTGGTCTGTTGTCCCTCACCCAGCCCCAGCTCCATGTCTCCTGGGGGCAGGTCAAATGAAGGCAGGCAGCCGGGGACACTGCACGGAGACAGGCTCACCCCCAGAGTGCCTGGAGAACAACAACAACAACAACAACAACAACATGTTTTATGGGGAAAAAAAATAAAAAAACACACAAAGCAGGAAGTGAAGATGAAACTCACCAATCCCCTTGAGGGCCTCCGTCACCTTGGCAACGATCTGCTCCAATGAGGAGCCCTCCTCTGCCATTGCGCCGGCCAGCTGACAGCATCCGCGTGAAGGTTAGTGTCATTCATTGCTCTTCTCTCCACAGATGACTCCTAAAAAAGCGTTATTACCTTGTGTATGAAGAGGGCGCCACACAAGCCCCGCCTCCCGGCCTTGCTGGGTCGGTCGAAGGCGCAGTCCTCGGCCACTATCGCCACGTCGACGGAGACGCCCCGGTTACGGGCCTGCTCCGCGGCCAGGCCGAAGTTCAGCCGGTCGCCGGTGTAGTTCTTCACGATGAGCAGGACCCCGGACGCTCCTGTGGAGGGAGGGAGGAGACTCACATGACCTTTTAGGACATTTCTTAAAATCAACATTTTTAAATCTATACACGTTACCTGCGCGATGCAAGGCCATGATGGCCGCCAGGATGCTGGCAGGAGGCGGAGACGCAAACACTCCGCCTGCCACCGCCGCTGACAGCATCCCTGCGCCGACGTATCCTGGAGACAATTCATGTCAGAGGACAGTACAGTAAATTAAAAATATATCAGTATATTTACATACTTAAAAAAAACACACATCTATACTAAAAAACGGTCTCTATACATATACACACCATTTGCAAATAATAATCAAATATATATCAATATTAATGATGTATAATAACAATAATAATTTAAGTGCTGTCAAAACCCACACAGGGCCTACCTCCGTGCGCCGGCTCGTGTCCCGAGCCCCCCCCAGACAACAGGGCCACTTTCCCCCTCAGGTGGTCCAGGTCTGAGCGGAGCACCACTCTGTGGCCCTCCAGCAGGGAGAGGCCTCCGCTGGCCCGGACCAGGCCGCGCACAGCCTCGTCCACACAGCCCTCCACCGAGTTCAACAACTTCCTCTGGGGCTGAGAGGGACAAATCAAGAATTGACGTAAAATGATAATGCATTGTGGGAAGTGAAACCACAAAGAAGTAAATCAAACAAATCAAAACTTTCACTTTTGACACATTACCTCCCTTTGCTTTTGCACATATTGTGTGTTTGTGTGTGCGCGTGTGCGTTCTACATAAATACACAATAAATTCCAGTCAAGTGTACAGAAGCTGAAAAATAAGTTTTATGTGCAAATGTAAACCAGGATTTTCGAGGTCCTTTATCAATGGACTCTGATCTTTGACAAACACACACTGTCAGTCTGTAAAAAAACACGTCAGACACACGCACGCACACACAGACACACACACACGCAGACTCTGTAGTCAAGTCTGTTAACACTGCCTGCATTATTATTTGTTTACCTCCATTCTGTCCATTTACTTTTGCCCCTTCCGACGGAAACAACAGTGTAAAGTCCCCTCATTTGAGTTAAAATGGCGGATGTGGTGCCTGTTGTATTTTCACAATAAAGGATTGATTCAATAAATGATGAATAGAAACATTTCAAACGTTTTAACTATAAATAAAATATGTATAATAAAGCTCATTCTTGGACTTACTGTATTTTATATATATGATATATGTATTTATTATGTCTATTTTTTAAATTCATACACAACTTTACACAGGTATTACTACTTCCGGTAGCCCCTCCCGTTGGGAGTAACCCCTCCCTCTTCCGATCGGATGAAACCCGTCCACGCCCATCGAACTGTCACGCTGCCAAACGAACCCTGGCACGCGCAGAGTTCGGATTACCTCAGCGGAGCTCGGATCGGTTCAGCGGCGGACGGTCCACCACAACATGCGGGATGGCGAGCATGGAGACAGCCGCGGAACACGAGCGCATCCTGCGGGAGATCGAGAGCACAGACACCAACTGCATCGGACCGACTCTCCGGTGAGTAAACGGAGTTAGCATCCCCTTAGCATCTCGCTCCAAACTTTTAGCACATATGCGTCCGTTATCGGACAGCTAGCCGGCTAACTTTAGCAAAGATTAAAGCTAGCTACTTCACATTCTGTGCGCGCGCGTGTGTGTGTGAGAGAAAATGAACCGAGATTGTTTGTGTGCTGGGATTGTTGTGCAATGTGTGTGTGTTTTTTTTGCAATGTTGTCAAAGTGTATTAACATGTCCACGGAGGTTTTAAGAAGTTGGGCTAATGCTGGCTAACTTGTGCTAGCTCATTGATATTTTCCTCACAAGTGTCAGAGCCTGCGGGGGGGAGGGGACTCGGGGCAGTGTGTTGTGTGTTGTGTGTTATGGTGCCCATGTTCACCGGCAATGTTTTGACGTCGTCCCGGTGGCGTGTCACCACACCTGGGGGATGTTGTGTTGACTGGCCGGGACCACCGTTAGCATGCTGGGGGCTGGCTAGCAATCCGTCCAGGTGTGTCGTCATAAAGAGCGTCGCGTAAACAAACCCCCTGTCGCGGTGTGCAATGAATGAGCAGCACACAACCGCGATAACACAACATGAAGGACACACACAGAGGCACTGTGTGATGGTTGTGTTGCTGCTCCATTATTATTTTGAGGGGAAGTTGACTTTGAGGATGAATGGCGTGTCTGTTGTGTGTTTGTGTTTGTGCCAGCTACAAGTCTTGTGTGTGTGTGTGTTTGTGTGTGTGGAGAGGAATTGTGCTTAATGCAGCTCAGCTGGGACACAGACCTGTCAATAAACGCCAGAGGACACTGTCCTTTTGTAAAGTGCCCTGATGCGTGTGTGTTCTCATTAAATAAGGACCTTTAAATCAGAGTTTCCCTCAGTTGTGTACTCGTGTGTAATAGTGTGTTTCTGTTTCTCAAAATAAATCACTGCTCGTTCAATGGATTGTCCAGAGAGGAAACAGTGTCGCCTTCTCAAGGGTGTGTGTGTGTGTTTACTTCTTGTCACTGCATGCTGGTCACTTTATCCTGGGTTTGTCGTGGCCTCCGCCCGGTGGGAGGTGTGTGTGTGTGTGTGTTTGACAACTTTGTGCGACACCTCTTGGCTGCCACATTTTCCTCCTCTCGAGTGTTTGCATGCTGTGCGCGGTTTCCATCTCCTGGCCCCTTTCCGCTCCACTCAGCCTCGGCGTTTCCACACACTGAAAATATAATATATGATATTAATCATAATATTTGCTACATAATCACCTGTTTTTAGCGGTTATCAGTCTTTTCTATTTCAGATTTGCCCTTTTTTGCAAATGGGCTGAAGATCTCTGTAATATTATTTGATTCCTTCAATTGAAGAGGACCGAGACTCCTTCATCACAGGCCGTCTTGCTGATTGCGTGCTGTGAGCGTGCAGGTCCAGGCCCGCTGCTGCATTCCTCCCTGACAGCAGAATCATTCAGGATGGCAGTGACGGGAGCTGCTCCCTCCCTGGGGCTGCCAACGCTCACCTGGTTCCGTCTGCGTGTTCCCACAACAGGTTTAATATTTGAATAGTCTGTTAGTATGACACCAGGCAGAGCCAGAATACGATTCTAACGAGCCCGTGAGCGAGTCTCTTCACATCCTGTGGAATATAAGAAGCGTACATTTGTATTAGGTTGATTTATGCCCATCACTTATTACTTTTAAATCTCTGGGTTTGAATGACGCGCTGGAGTGATATCTTTACAATTGAAACCAGAGCCGATTAATGACATATTATTTATGAGGCCATTTTTTATGTTCTGTTTCATATTCCGAATTTTAGGGTGTATCCGTGTCTGTGCAAACATTTCTCGAGTGAGTGAGTGGGTGCAGCAACTCGTGTATGTCATTTGTTTAACTGACAAATTGGGTAAGCCTGAGTGACTTGTCGCTTTGACTTACAACACACAACAAAAATAGAATTTTTGTAAAATCAGATTTAGCATTGACTCTAAACCATGTCTCAGTCTTTGTCATAGGGTGTGTGTGTGTGTGTGTGTGTGTGTGTGTTGCGCGCCCCACCCTGTGTTTAACTGTGTGCGGCATGTGTCACTTTAATGTTACACTGAATGTAGACATCAGGCCGGACACGTTTTGACCACAGGTCTAAATCAGTGCCCGGGCTATGTAAAACAGCTGGTAACCATAGCAACACTGTATTTATTCTTTTTAGCTCTCAGCGGCTAAGGGGTCCATGACCCAAGTTTTAGAGTGCATGTATGGATTTGTAAGTCTAGTACATGCCCTGGATATGGCTAAATATTTCTAAAATCATCGTGATGTGGTGGCATTCATCATGGCCTGAGAAATTCTGCGCGACTCTGTGTTTGAAGGTTTGTACCAGCATGAGAGGAGAGGGAGTAACTCGCCCCAAGCTCGTTAAGACACACACACACACACACACACACCCCCACCCAGCTGACTCATCAGACACACACACCAATTCATACGCACTCGTGTGGCTTAAGTGGCTTAAGATCCTATTTAGCCAGCAGTCAGCAACTCGTCCCCGCAGACAACACACACACACACCCACACACGCACACGCACACACACACGCACACAGGCAACTGTCGACACTGACATCATGACCCCAAAATCCTGTACAGTTGTTTTTAACTGTACATCCTCATTCATTCATTCCGTCACTTGTGTCTTGATAAAGCACAGTGTTTGTGTGGTGTGGTGTTGTGTGGTGTTTGGAGGGCAGAGGTCAGATCCTGGTGAACACGCACACACTCAGGCAGTAACACAACGCCCGTTGCGCTCTTGTGTTGTCGTATTCCTTTCCGACCTTCTTTGTTTGATGTGGACTCGTGTGGCCTCCGAGTGTTTGTGTGTCTAAAAGAAGCAGTTTCCATTGTGCGGCTGGAGCATTTCCTGGTCAACAGGAAGAAGGGTGTCCACACACAGGTGTGTGTGTGCGTGTGTCTCTTTGTGTGTTGTTTATGGAAGCGGGGAGAACACAGGAAAAAAGTGTGACAGCTGTTACAGAGCATTTGTTTTGTGTTTTCACCTTTTGTGTCTTTATCTGATCACTTATGGACGTATGAATGTCGACATTCAGGTTTGTGGTATCTTAGGATTTGAAACGTACAAATACGCATATTTTTGCAGACATATTTAGTTGTCACATCCAGCCTCTTCATTTTTTGCCAAATTTGTGCTGTTATAAGTAAAAATGTGCTAAAGTGAAATAGTTTTAAACAGACATCTTTCTTCATAAAAAAAACCCTATTTCCTTATTACTTATTGCTTAAATCATAAATAATGTATATCATGTGGCTGGTTTAAATGTGGAGGAGATGTTCAAGTGGCGCCACCTGGTGGACACACGTGGCACCCAGATCTCTCTCCCCCTCTCCTCACTGTGATTTAATTTCTGCGACACTTTTCACAAATGTGTAAAATAATTCAAATTGTAACATATTTACAAAAATAGTTTTAAATCATGTAATTCCATTTTCATGTGATTTTAAAATAAAAAAGAGCCACCAGCGATTTAAGAAGTTGAACTGATTTATTTCTGCTCAGTGTGTAATATCAAGGCTCAGAATTAAGGAATACCATTGTGTGACAAATATGATAAAACAATTAAATATGTATGCAAATCGCTTCATGGCGGTCATCCACTCCAACTCAAGATTTTGACTTCATTTGTATTAAAATAATAGTAATCCGTTTATTTATGATTATGCTTTGCCCTTATATCGGATTTTAATGCTTCATTCGATGCCACATCGAGCGTGCGACCCGTACGGCCGTAGTTACAGTAAAGGGTGTTAAACCTGTGGTCCTCTCTCTCGTTGTCCAGGTCGGTGTACGATGGTCAGGAGCACGGCCTCTTCATGGAGAAGCTGGACGTGAGAATCCGGAACCACGACCGGGAGATCGAGAAGATGTGCAACCATCACTTCCAGGGCTTCGTGGACTCCATCACCGAGCTGCTCAAAGTGCGAGGAGAGGCGCAGAAACTCAAGGTGCGCTCCGCGGGTTTATTCAGGAAGGAGTGACATGAGGTTTATTTTTAGGACAGATGCGGAAACTGAAGGTAAAAGCAGATTTGGAAGATCAATGTTTGTTTTCCTCTCGCAGAGTCAGGTGACTGAGACCAACAGGCATCTGCAAGACGATGGCAAAGTGGTAAATCTTGTTTGATTATTATGATTATTATTATTATTATTATTATTATTATTATTTATTTATTTTTTTTATTTATTTTTTTAATATGCTGTGATATATTGTGAAACTACAACCGCATACATTTTTTGATCATATAAAGTTTTATGTTACTAACACGGTTTGGCTTTGACTCGTGTATTAAAATGTAATTATGGTATGTTTTACTTTGCAGGCATTTTATTGTGATACTGTGGTGTTTCCTGATGACTTTAGCAAGATATATATTAATTCATTATTAATATATATGAATATATTATATTTTAAATAAGCAATTTGAATAATACAAGATACATACTTGCTACTTATCAATACAATATTGCCACTCATTGTGATACTATGTTATATCTATATTTCTCCCTTGTATTCAGCTCATCAGCTCTATGGAAGAGTTGCAGCAGTGTCGTGTACAACAGAGAAACATCGCTACCACCATAGACAAGCTGACACACTGCTTACCAGGTAACACAACACACATGTGCGCACACACACACAGACCCACAATGTGTATATAGTGATATATAATGGATTACAGATCTGTGAGACGCTGCCAATGTTGTATTGGAGGTTTACAGGCCTATTTCCTTTGAAAGGTTATAAACTGGAAAACGATGATTTTTAGAATTGAAACTGCTTCTGAAAACCCCTTTTTCTTTTTTTGTCTCCAGTGCTAGAGATGTACAGCAGACTTCAGGAACAGATGAAGGCCAAAAGGTACATTATCATCTCTCTTTTTCCAATTCTGAGATCATCGTCTGACATCTTCCTTGAATTTACAGACTATTTCTTATTATTTTTTTTTAGCTTAGGCCGTTTCCCACGGACAAAACAGTTTTATAAATTTTGATTTAATAAAGTAAAGTAGCTTGCATCACTCGTTGCCAGGCCTTTGCGGGGTGAAGGTTTGTAGTCTGCCAGCTCCCACTCCTGGACAGGAAGTTGTTCACAGTGGAAAACAGTGATTTAGCTCAAAACACATTTGTGTGCTTTTTTTCTTTACGAAACAGTGTGAAACTAGAAAAGAGACCACATTAAAAAAATAGGGTAATGTGAAATTCATTTGGATAAATATGTTATCAGCGTTTACTTACTTATTTACTTACTTATAAGAGCAAGGGAGAAAACAAATTGCACATTTTGGACGTTTTTGGTTTTAAATATGTTAAGATTGCTCTTATGTTAATTTCATACTTTAAAATAAATAAATAAACGCAATAGACTCTGATAGTGCTTCGTGTGTGTCGGACTTGACGCAGCTTTTACATTGTGTCCCTTTAACTGTGGCTAAATTCCTTTTTTTTTTTTTTTTTATAATAATGTGTGCTTTTTAATTATAACCTTTGGCCACAAGATGGAGCCAGAGCTCTGGGGAAATAAAATAAAACCCACCGTCTCTCTCTCTCTCTCTCTCTCCCCCCTCTCTCTCTGCCCTCAGCCTGACCCGTAGACAGGAGTCTGGTTGGTCATAAATTTGTCGTTTGTTTGTGTGTTTTTCTACTTTGCTCTGTCCCGCGGCTGCTGGGCGGGGAGAGGTCAGCCAACAGCCACCGCTAAGAGAGAGAGAGAGAGAGAGAAAGTGTGTGTGTGTGTGTGAGAGAGTGAGAGTGCAGTGCAGAGTGGAGTGTGTTTTTTGGGGGTATATTGTATCGCCGGAGGTCCCTGAGGTGTGTCTGTGTGTATTTATTTCTCAGGCTGTGTAGACTTGTGCTCGAAGATGTGTTTATCTTTGTGTGTTTCTGCTGGCTTTTTAGTCATGCACCAGGCAGCCAGGACAATGTTTTATTGTTGTGCGTCTGTTGGTTTTGTGTGCGTTTCTTCTCCCACCTCTGCCGTGTCGTGGCCAGTGGCTCTTTGTCAATGTCGACGTTCAATTTGAGTGAGACATTTCCTGGTTAGAAATGAAATCCCCCAGAAAATAACCAGAAACTCACAATGTACCACATAGTCTCATATATATATGTGTGTGTTTTTGTGTGTGCGCGTTAGGTACTACCCGGCGCTGCGCACGTTGGAGCAGCTGGAGCAGACGTGTCTGCCCCGGGCGGGTCAGTACCGGTTCTGCACCATCATGGCCGAGAACATCCCCAAACTGAGGACGCAGATCCGGGACACGGCCATGACGCAGCTCAGAGACTTCCTGGAGAGCATCCGCAAACACTCGGACAAGATCGGCGAGACGGCCATCAAACAGGTGCGCGCCAAAAAACACCCAAAAAAAACATGTCGCTCAAAAATGTGTGTGGAGTTGAGGAATGACACAAATACACACACACACACACAAAAAAAAAATCTGTTCACCTCACTCAAGAGGATTCACCGGGCGGGAACCCGAAGGTCTGTGTGAAGCCCAATCCAGAGTCACAGCACAGTTTGTGTGTCTGCTGTGCGTTGTGTGTTCCGCATGTGTGTATGTGTTGTTGATAAAGCGTGTGAGTGTGTGTGTCGCACACTTGCAGAGGACCAGCTTTTCAGCACTTACCTCAGTGTGTTCCTGTTTTCCAAGGTCAAGGAAGTTGTGCATATGTGTGTGTGTGTGTGTGTGTGTGTTTTGTGTGTTGTCCTGTGGTATCCATGGCTCAAAGTGAGGCCTCTTGTTTATTTGTGTGCCTCCATTTTTCCGTGGAATGGCAGGATGAAGGGCGGGATGGGAATGAGGAAGGAGACGGCGGGTGTGTGTGTGTGTGTGTGTGTGTGTGTGTGGGCAAAGAATCGCAACATCCTGAGTTCATAATTGTTGATTTACATTTTAATTAGAGAGTGATTCATTGTCACAGTTTTGTTGAAAAAAAAAAAAAAATCGCTAAAAGATGAGATGACGAAAGATATTTTCCCCACATGGAGCAAAACATTTATTCTGTTGCTCGAGAAGTTTTTTTATTATCTTCTAATCTATAAAATGTCCATGTTTTATATATATATATAGAATATGACCCATTCCCAATTTTTTTGAAACCCATCTTAATGTGCTTAACTCATTATTTGGCATAAGATTGTTTTTGTTTTAACTTCAAATAAATGATGTCAATTATATTTGTCCTCTAGATGTCAGCAGAGAATCAGCCTTAAACGCCGTGCTGTATTTAAAGGTCTATCACCAATGGAGGTCAGAAAGGTCACCAGTGGCTTATATTGTATATATTATACTTATTTTTTGTTGTTAAATACGTGATATAGAACCGTAAAATATAGGTTATGTCTTAACTGTGTGTGGCTTATAGTACGACGTGAAGCGCAGTGGTGATGACATCATTTCCATTCATTCATTCACACTTTGGAGCGGTGACCCCTCGGGTCGCGCGCGGGGGGGGTCTGCAGTTTGAGGCTCGCCGGTGTAGAAAATCCACTTGCAGTCCCTGAAGAAGCAAAAAAAGCCACTAACTCCCCCTAACCACTAATTACCAGTCCGTCCGTGGAAACCAGAGGGCCGGCCTCCTGATACTGATACTGGGATTATGGTGTTGTATCAGATGTTTGGCTCGGAGAGCGGGCGCGCTGTCGGAAGCCTGGTGTGTGCGCGTGTGCGCGTGAGTGTGTGGGTGTGCGCACGCAACAAGTGTGTGTGTGTGTGTGTGCGCGTGCGAGCACGCATGTCCGTGTGTGTGGGTGGGTGGGTGGGTGTCTGCGCCTGCGTGCGCGAGTGTTTGTGGGGGGGTGTGTGTGTACGCATGTCCGTGTGTGTGTGCGCGCGACAAGTGCGTGTGCGTGTGGAGAAAGGAGAACTTCATGGTTTCTCGTCCTCCCTCAGACTCTGTGTCTCTCTGCTTGTGCTCTGTTCCAAATTATCTCTCTCTCTCTCTCCCGTCATCGTTACAGCTGCCTCCACCGAGGATGTGAAAATAAATAGATTGGTTGGAGAGGAGGAGGAGGAGGAGGAGGAGGAGGAGGAGATGCAGGAGGGTGTACAATGGAGCTATTGTCTAGTGCCACATGGTCCCTGGAAGAGGAGGAAAAAGAGGAAGAGGGATGAGGGGAATGTGATGGGTGAAAAAAGGATGAGATTGGGATCTGAAGAAAAGTGGGAAGAGGGAAGATCATTGGATGATGGAGAGAAGAAAAAGAAGAAGGGTTGAAAAGAGCCAATGATTGAGAAGATGGGAGAAAAAAGTGGAATTTTGACAACTTATTGTGCAGATTCTTTTTAACATGACAACATCTGTTGTGATTATTATTATTATTTTTAGAAAAGTTCTATTTTCGTTCCAGTTTGAGCGAGCGGCCTTTATCTCTTCGTGGAACCAATATCTAAAATGTAAAAAAAAAAAAAAACTTCTCAAGCCCTTAAACGCACCGTTTTATTACTCAAACTGCTTATTTTTTTTCCTCTGGCTCCTATTTCAAGAAGAAGGAAAAAAAAAAAAAGGAGGAAAAAAAAAAAGCAGAAGAATGTAAAAGGAGTGGACCGATGAAAACATGGATCAGTGGAGGCTCCAGATACAGTAGAAGGATTTGAAAAAAAAAAAAGAAAAATGTTCCAAATGTCATTCTTTCATGTCTCTGTCCTGTCGTTTGTCATTTCCTTTTTTTCTCTCTCTCGCTGTCACTCTCTCTCTCCTTCTTCTGCTCTTTCCATCTCCTCATCTTTCCACCTTCCTTCCTTCTGTCGCTCCTCTTTTTTTTTTTTTTTTTGAACTCACCGCAAAAGGACGAGTTCAGAGCTGCTGTGTATTCGGTAGTCTGAACACACACACACACACACCCACACACACATACTCAGACTTGTCGCATACACACACACACACACACACACACAGAGTAATGGGAAACAGATTGTTGGGCCTGTGAAGTGGAAGAAGATTGATTACCTGTATTTGGTTACTGAACACACACACACACGCGTGTGCGTGCTGCGAGGGTGGCACAGGGCACACGCTGTGTCGGTGTATTGAACCATCACGGTGGAAAAAAAACAAAAAACAGAATAGACGCTTACAGGTTGCGATGTGTGCGTGTGTGTGTGTGTGCCGTCTGCCAAATACTGCTCCACAGTTCACTGGCAGTACACACCATTCATTCTGGCTTGTGGTCTGGCTGCCAAATAGTGATCCACAGAAGGGATGTCCCAGTCAGGTTTTTATCCCTGATCACGAGTCATTTAATACAAAGTATTTTTTATAAACAAGGAGCCAGATTTATTCTCTCTCTTTTTTTCTTTTTTTTTACACTTTAAGACAGAAGTACTTATTTATTTTTTATTTTATTTTATTCCAGTGTTTGAGATAATCTTTATATTTCAGCATTTAATGCGCTTATATGAGAGTAATGCGTCTTAACTCCTATAACCTGCATTATACAGTTTGTTTTCTTCTTCATGGGTCTTTTTCATCCCTCCTCCTCCTCCTCCTCCATCGTCTCCCTCTTCTCCCTCTTCTTTATTCTCTGTCCACTTTCTTTTTGACCCCACTTCTTCTTTTCTTTTTTTTTTTTTTGCGCAGGCGATGACGCACAAACTCGCACTCGAGCTCCACAAGTGGCACGCAGGAATTCCACCTCTGAGGGGAATGGCGACAAAAGACACACACCATTATATATTTTTTTTCAATGAATGGTGTGTGTGTGTGTGTGTGTATATCTGGTGTGGCGCCCTATAGATGTGTATAGAATAGAAACCCCAGCAAGTGGATTTATTTGACGTAGGGGCTGACGCGGAAAAGAGGTTTTTATACGTCACCCGCTCCTCGTCTCAGGTCGGAGGTCCAGTTATGCTAATTTCTTTGTGGAAAATGAGGAAAATGACGCTTTTTCCTCCTTTGTTTGCCTTTTCGTGTGTTTTCCAGGTATTTTTTGGAGGACTTTTTTGGGAGATTGTTTGTTTTTTCCTGTTCTGAGGATTGAGAACATTCCACAAATTTAGTGTTGGTCCTTATTGTCTGATATGACTCATTAGTGGTGTGTGCGTGCGTGTGGGCATCAGATCAAAGATGGCATTGTGTTCTTTCCAACCTCATCTGATATTGTGCTCTTCCGGGGTTGGGGAATATCCACCCTTCTGAGGAACACCAGTTTTTCTCATTATCCTTGTCATCGGCCGCTCAAATCGAGGCGCTCGAAGTCTCTGACGTGTTTATTTGACGGATTTAAGCGCACCGGGTCGGCCGGCGCCAGCGTTCTTATTTTTTTTGTAACGCGGTTTTTCCCCCAGAATTGTGTGCGGGACCAAGCTGTGATTTTTAACCTCGGCGTGGGAAAACGACGGACTTTTCCATGATTTCTCCTCCGACCCATCCCAATGTTAGCTTTTTTGGTATTATTAAAACGTATATTAATACAAAAAATGACAAAATCCCAAATCATTTTTTCCATATCCCCCCCAAAAATCGTGAGGGTTTGGTCGTGTCTGTTTTCCTCTTGTTGTGGATACAAGCTTCCATTCATTTCTGACCGAAACTTCCTGCTGTTTGATTAATTTTTATTTTTAGTATTTCCCTCAGATCCAACGCAATGGGAGAAAAAAAAAAATACACCTCATTTCCCATGGTACTCGGTTTTCCCCCAAATAGCGCCACAGACAGGACACAGTTTTTTTTGTTTTTTTTCCAGATATCACATTAAGTCTCATTGTTCTGTCGAAAATATTTTCCCTCTTTGCGCCACAGGGATTTGTGTCCATTTATTTTTGGACACTTCTCTGGTCAGATTGTTGCTGCGTTACACAAAGACACAAATATACATTTTTGTGTTGTTTATTTGATGCGTTTGAGATGATGATGATGATGATGATTATTTTTTTATTATTATTATTTATTTAATTTTTTTTAATGACATGACTGATGATTGAACTTCATCATTTGACCTTGCGTTGTGTATTTTTTTGTTTTTCCATTCAGGCCCAGCTCCAGCGCTCTCTGGACAGCTCCGTCTCCACGCAGCCGAGGGTTCTGATTGGCCGACGTGGCAGAAAGGAGATGATGATGATGATGGCGGCGACGGGGACGGGGACGGGTGGCAGCCCGGTGTCGCAACAGGACTCTGGCATTCTGGATGTGGAGTGTGAAGAGGAGGAGGAGGTGAAATAAACCACACACACACACACACACACACACACACACACACACACACACACACACACACACACACACACACACACACACAGTCGCTATCCACCATGTTTTTGAATTTCCAATCTGCGACCATCAGGAATCCGCCGATTTTGTTTTCTTGGTGTTGTACTGCGTGTATAAGAGCAGGGCGTGTATTCCCACATACATGTAACCCAGTAACACGTATGTGAAGGTGTCGCACGCCCCGTCACACGCAGCCCTGTGACATTGACCTCTCTTCAGTCGTCCCTGTTGGGGGGTTCAGAGTTCCTGTCAGTTGTTGTTTCGCAGTGAAACACAATGAGCTGAACTGGCGGCCCCCCTCCCCGGGCGCCCGTTCTCCTCTCAGGTCCCTGTCGTTCCCCCCTTTTTCTTTTTTTATTATTTACGTCCTGTAAACTCCACCCCACCTTCTTCACCGGGAAGACCTTGGCCAGAACAAAAGGCCTGACCCCCGCCGTCGCCAAGGTGACGGCCGCGTTGGCGCCCTCGGGCCGCGTTGGCGCTGCCAACCGCGTCCCTCCAGCTCGCCTTCTTCTTCTTCTTCTTCTTCTTGTGTTTGTTCTCATTGTTGTGCGGCCACATCAAAGCATTGTGTTGGGGCACCTCCGATGATTTTTACAGAAAGGAAAACTTTCCAGAGGGCAAGAGGGCGCGCGCGTGTGTGTGTGTGTAAAAACGGTTATATTGCCATTGGTTGTTCTCAGAAAGACAGAGGATGTGGGTACGGATAGTAATAGAAGAGAATAGAATTAAAGTCAAATAGATGTGAGAGGATGCGAGTCATAAATATAACGTGAAGGAATATGTGCCTATAATTGTATACATATTTAATTTAATATTTTCCTTTTCATTTATCAATTTATTGTGTAAAAAAAAAATGCATACAAAAAGGAAAAAATTTGGATAAAAAGGGAAAATAAAACAAATTATAAATCTTGATTTTTTATTTATTCTTATTGTCCCTTAACTTTGTGTGTCCAGGTCCCAGGAGCTCAGGACTTGGTGGATTTCTCTCCGGTTTACAGCTGTCTGCATATCTACACCGTCCTGGTGAGTTCATCACTTCCTGTCCACTCTCCGCTCTCCTCAACCTTTTTTTTTTTTTTTTTTAAGTTGAAATAGAAATAGAAATAGAAATAGAAATAGATACCCAACGTGTGGTTTAGAACTTTATGCTCACGTGGAGGGCTTTGGTGTTCAAAAACTGGGAGGAGGGCGCACGATGCCGTAAGATGAGGCCTCCGGCTCGAGTCTGGCTTCACTCCAAGCAGAGTGTGTGTGTGTGTGTGTGTGTGTGTGTGTGTGTGTGTGTGTGTTTGAGAGAGTGTATGTGAGTGAGAAAAAGAGAGGAACGTTTGCGTGTCTCATCTCAGATGTAGTGAAAGCGACGTGAGAGTAGATGTTGACTGGGCTGGTGCTGGTGTGTGTGTGTGCGTGTGCGTGTGCGCGTGTGCGCCTGCAGGCCTGTGAGGGTTGTGACCGGGCCAAGAGGTCCAGAGGGTCGGCTGTTTCTGTTCAGTGTGTGTGTGCGCGTGGGGACAGGAAGTGCATGAACTTTGACAGGAAGGAGAAAGTGAGCGGGCAAGACGGACTGATGGACGGAGGGGGCAAGAAAAAAAGGGAGAGGGAGGTTAAAGAAAGGGTAAAAAAAAAAGGGGGTGAGATGATGGAGGAGGAGGAGGAGGAGGAGAGGGGAGGGTGGGAACATTTCACGGTGGGAAACGAAGGAGGAAGAGTCAGCTGACCGAACGCCGATCTGAAACGTTTGATTATTCTTTCAAGACGCAGAGTTCAGGGGAAGGAGCGATAAGGAGTCGGGTCAGGAGGAGGTGAAAGGGGCAAAAAACAGGAAGAACAACACGGAGATTAGAGAGAGAGAGAGAGAGACGGGGGGGGGGGGAGGAATAAAGGAGTGTGTTCTGTCTTGGTGAGGTGTTGAAAAGTCTGACCTTTGAGGTCACGCGCGCACACACACACACACACACGTGTGATTGCTGAACATGGAGAATGACTGTGCGCACGCACTACACTGGCACACGCGTGTGTTGCAGCCACATTTATTTTTCTTGTGGACCTGGCCGTGGAATCACATTTGCAATCAGGATGTTTTTCTCCTCCTCCGTCCACTCTCTCTCTCTCCCTCTTTCTCTTTCTCCCTCTTTTCCATGTTTAAAGTCCACCATTTTTCCAGCCCAACAATACTCCTTTGTTGCGCACAGTCTCACACACACACACA
>JAFBJU010010940.1:283704-297369 GCA_016785305.1 Colistium nudipinnis
TCTCTCTCTCTCTCTCTCTCTCTCTCTCTCTCTCTCTCTCTCTCTCTCTCTCTCTCTCTCTCTCTCTCTCTCTCTCTCTCTCGTCTATTTGTTCAGCCGGGGGGAGCTGAGTAGCTTTTAATGAGCTCTTTGATGAACGTCTCTCGTTAGCAGGGCGGAGAGGTGGAGGAGAGAGGGAAGGGAGGGAGGACAAGCGTCACTTGGTCAACGTTGATGTTTTCTTTCCTCTCTTCACCTCCCCTTTCCTTTCCTTTCCTTATCATAACTTCTCTCCTCACTTATTGAAAGCCTCTCCTCCTCCACTCCTCCTCCACTCCTCTCCTCCTCTAATCGTTGCCAGTTGTCTGTCTTGAACTCAGGCAGACCTACCAGTGAGCTCTTGTGCGTGTCACTCATTCGGGGTTCAGGACACGTAAATAGAATTAGCCCATTTCACGCTCAATCTCGCCCGATGATAATTGACCCTCGGGGTTGTGCGGAGTGTGTGTGTGCGCATGTGTGTGTGTGTGTGTGTGCGTGCGTACAGAGTTCAAAGGCCAAGCGGGGTATTGGAGGATATCCGGCCGTTTGGTCGGTGTGTGTTTCTGTATGTGCTTGCACGTGTGCGCCGTGTGTGTAAATTGATCACACTACACCCTAAAAATCGGAACCCTAATCCTATCCCCCAGCTCATGGATGCGGAAGGGTTCTATAAATTTATTTTTTATTTTTTTTTGGACAGCTTAAATATTCTTATTATATGGAATATATCTCAGAAACTTCGGAGTGCAACAACTGTGATTGACAGCGGCCTTTTGTGTGCAATTTTGTGTTTACCTGTGTCCCATTGTGTGATTCATGGAGGTGATTAAATATGCAGGGCCGCACCTCTGGTGTGTTGTTAAGGACCCGAAGGTGTTTTTTTTTTGTTTTTTTTTGTGTCAGTGGGGCACATCAAAGTCTCAGGGGCAATTTGGGTAATTGGGGCTTTTAGCAGAAGGTGCGCCTTCATTCTTTCTTTTCTTTTTTTGAATGTTCCCTTAAAATTGTGAGAAAGTTACAGAAAACCTGTCAAATGTCAAAACTGTATTTTTAAAATATAGGAAAAGGACTTATTGGTTATAATCGAAATAAATGTGAGTATTTGAATGTTTAACGAGAACATTTTCTTCACGATTTTCCTTTTCTCGCTGAGCTTTTACTCTTTCGCTCTATTTTCTTTTCTTTGCTTCATTCTGTTGGAATGCACACGTCGGGGTCAAGATCGAGGCCATGGCACACACACACACATCTGCTCACACACACTCGCAAAGTCAACCATGTACACACAAACACATGGTGTGTTTTTTGTGTATTAATGCGTTGTCATGCACTTCCACATCCGCTGCTTTTATTCTTAATCTGCCACTTCATCATCCTGACTGCACCTGAATGCACCGTACTTCATTAACGCTCGTTTTCGTGTGTGTGTGTGTATTTCAGCATTTGTGCACCTCACCTTCCTTTTGTGTGTGTGTGTGTGTGTTTGCGTGCGTGCGTGTTACTGGAAGTTTGTGTTGCTTTCAAGGTGTTTTGGTTGCAGTGCGTAGTTACACACACACACACACACCCCAAAATACAATAATAACACAAATGGAGCAAATCACTTATTGTAAAATATAATCATTCAACTAAATGAATCTTTCATAAAGTTATGGTTGTTTTTTCAGTGTGCTGATGTCTCTCTCTCTCCCTCTCTCTCTCTCTCTCTCTCTCTCNNGTGTGTGTGTGTGTATTTCAGCATTTGTGCACCTCACCTTCCTTTTGTGTGTGTGTGTGTGTGTTTGCGTGCGTGCGTGTTACTGGAAGTTTGTGTTGCTTTCAAGGTGTTTTGGTTGCAGTGCGTAGTTTCACACACACACACACACACACACACACACACATACACACCCCAAAATACAATAATAACACAAATGGAGCAAATCACTTATTGTAAAATATAATAATTCAACTAAATGAATCTTTCATAAAGTTATGGTTGTTTTTTCAGTGTGCTGATGTCTCTCCCTCTCTCTCTCTCTCTCTCTCTCTCTCTCTCTCTCTCTCTCTCTCTCTCTCAGGGTAAGGTGGCGCAGACGGCCTGCATGTCGGCCTGTAAACACATCTCCACCTCCTTAATGCAGCTCCTCCTCGACCCGGAGGTGCGGCAGATCTCCCTGGGAGCACTGCACCAACTCTACGCCGACGTCAAGGAGTGCGAGGGTGAGTTTATATTCCCTCCTTTCATATTATCAGTTTCTTCTTCTTCTTCTTCTTCATCATCATCCCACATCAAACGCGGGTCTTCCACCAAAAGTTGAAACGACTTTTGAATTGCTGCATATTATTTAGAACTAAAATAAAAGCTTGAAAATTGGCGTTAGTGCAGTTTGTGTTTGACACCACAGGGGGCGCTGTGAAACAACAGGTTGCATGGTTGGGGAAGAGCATCTTTTATGTCTTCTCCGTTTGCCTCCCAGTTCTTTTTTTTCTTTCTCCCCGCACTCACTCTTTTTGCTCGTCCTCCCATTGTCTTCTCTCCGTCCTCCCCCTCCATCCTTACTCCTCCTCCTCCTCCTCCTCCTCCTCCTCCTCCTCCTCCCTCCCCCATCCATCCATCCATTTTTGAGGCCTTAAGATGCAGGGCGTTGGGAGATAAAGAGAGGGGGAAATGAAAAGGGTGTTTGAGGCGTCGCTTTTTTTTTTTTTTTTTTTACTTGATCCAGGTTCTCAGAGTCACAGTGTGGGTCACATTGTGTGTGTGTGTGTGTGTTTGTGTGTGTTTGTGGGTGTGTGACATAATGTGCGGTGACATGCGTGCAGTGCTGTGGAGGGGTTAGGAGGTTAGAGAGTTGGATTATTCAGGGCAGACGGAGGGAGGGAGGTGGAGAAGGTACAGTAGAGGAGTGGATGGAAAAGAAGCAGAGGAGGAGAGAGAGAGAGAGAGATCGAGGATGTGGAGGTGGGGGGGAGAGAGAGGGATTTCATTTAAAGGAGGAAAGGACTGATGCAAGATGGAGGGAGCAGAGAAACAAGGGATTAAGGAAAAGGGGTGAAATGGAAAGTGCAACAAGGATGGGTGGATAGAAAAAATGGGGATGGAGGGATTAAAATAAGGTGGGTTCAATGAAAAAAGGGGTGAAATGCAAGGAAAGAGGGGGAGGGAAAGAAAAGAGGGAATATTTGAAAGGAGGAGGAGCCATGAAGAGGATGGAAATTCACACACGGGATAAATTTGGAAAAAAAGAGGAGGTCAAATGGAAAAAAAAGGGTTAAAATAGAGGGAGAAGAATGGGATGAAAGAGAGGAGAGTAAAAAGAGGGGCAGACAGAATGGGATTAAAAAGAAAGAGGTGGGAAATAAAAAAAAAGAAGAAGAAAGAAGGGATAAAATACACGGATGAGAGGAGGGATTAAAATAAAATTAATGGTGAGTTTGAAAGGATGGAAGGAAGTGAGGTAGAGAGCAAAAGAAAGGGGGATTAGAGATTAAATAGAGGGAGGGAGGAAATTCAGAAAGGAAGACGATGGGGAGGTTGTGGGAAAATAAAAAAAAAAAAGGTTGAAAAAAGGATAGAGGTGAAGGAGGAGAACCCAGAAAAAAAGAGAGGTGGAAAAATACTTTGAATTGACAAAATGAAGAAAGGGGGAAAGGTAGAAAATGAAATAAAATGGAAATATGAGAAGAAACAAATAAAAACACAGAGTGTGGGCGAGTCAGAGCAGGTGCAGCGCTGTGATTGGTCCTCGGCGTGTGATGTCATCAGGTTGAAATGACAAGAGACAGGAAAAGGAGGTGGGGAGCGATACTGTAGCTGTGTGTGTGTGTGTGTGTGTGTGTGTGTGGGTCTGTGTGTGTGTCTGTGTGCGTGTCACGGGGGTCAGTGAAGATGGCAGGCGTGTAATCAGTGCTGTGGTGTGTGTGTGTGTGTTTGTGTGTGTGTGTGTGTGCGTTTGGAGGTGAAAGGGATTAGCTCGCTCCTCTTTTATTTCCTTCCCTCGCTCCGGAATCGGCTTGTTTACGGGGGCCAAGTGACGCCAGGACCCCAGCTCACACTCCGTACGACCCCGACACACACACACACACACACACAACACAAACGCACACACAGACACACAGACGCACACAGGCGTCGCCCTGGGTTCAAAATCCAACAGTTGTCGACTGTTCTGGAACACGCCGGCGACGCACAAACCGCAAATAAACACGCAAACACACATTTGACACTACACACACACACACACACACCAGGCCCGGCGACATGACTCTAAGACCCCCACCCCCGTCCCCCCTCCCCCCCTTGCTGTCATTTGTCTGCCAATCTATCCAATGCATAGCAAATCCAACCAGGTCTTTTATTATTCAGTTTTTTACCCTCTCTCTCTTTTTTTTTCTCCTCCTCCTCCTCCTCCCTCCTCCCTCCTCCCTCCCTCCCCCTCCTCCTCTCTTCCCCCCCGCTCCGGGGGGGGGGGGTTATTTTCCCACAGGTTTTGCCAGAGCCGGCCCGGTCGCAGGCTTCCAGGGTGACACGTTGCTTCTGGCCTTCAGTGACTTGAGACAAGTAGGTCTTTGTCTCCGCCGTGGTCCTCTCTCCTTCCTTTTCTCTTTCTGCCTCGCTATCTTTTTTCTGTCTCCTCCTCCTTTTTTCATCCTTGCTCCCGTCCTCCCTTCCCCCCCCCCCCCCCCCCCCCCCCTCCGGCCCTCTACCGCCAACACTTTCTCCTCCTCGTCTTCCTCCTCCCTTTATTTTAACCAATTAAGTTTATTATTTTGTCCTCCTCTCTTATTCTTCCTCTCTTCATTCCTCCTCTTTCATCCCTCTTTCATTCTGACGTTGTGTCTTATAAACTGAATTGTACCCCCCCAAAAAATTCTGTCTTTAAATCAAATTTAATGTGAGACGTTTTTCATTTTTCAACGGATTCCCTTGGCACCTGTGTGATATTTAATTTGAGGGTTAAAGGTCGTGTAGCATGACTGTTTTAACACGCTAAAACACGTGTTCCCCAAACTGGAACACGGGACGATTTGAGCCGATGGCTTTGGGCCTCAACTGCTTTACAGTTTGATATTTATTCTAACTTGGATGTCCTGGTGACGCGCTGTAAATCTGGACCCCGGTCGGGCCCCAGTGGGACCCGACCTGGCTCCTCGGACCTGATGTTGAGAACCAGGCCGAGGGCAGGAAGTGTCCGGGGCGTCTTGTTTTTTTATTCGGGGTCCTGGGAAAAACGGAGCAGAACCAGTGAGAGGCGGGACAGAACTGGTTGAGAACCCAGGATGTTGGGCGGAGTGGGAGCGTGTGTGTCTGCGTGCGTGCGTGTGTGTGTGTGTGTGTGCGCGCGTCGAGTGTGTCGTTGTCGTTTTTCTGACTTTGACGAGAAAGCGTTTGGCACACAAGTGCGTACGTGCGCGGAAGTGAGAGTGCGAGGGAAGTTGCGTTTGCCGTCGCCGTTTGGGCCCGCGTTGTTTTTGGGTGTGTGTTTGTGTGTGTGTCTGTCATCGTTGTTGAATGTGTGAAACTCAGCGGATTGTTGTGTGTGTGTGTATGTGTGTGTGTGTGTATGTCATCTTTGTGAATGTGTGAAACGGGGCGAAGAGCCTCAGTGAAAGTTTGTGTGGCCTTCCTGGCCGCTGTGTTTGTCATCACTGCTGTGTGTGTGTGTGTGTGTGTGTGTGAAGCTGAACGTAGTCGTGTGTGCGCGCGCGCACGTGTGTGCGTGTCTGTTTGTGTGTCATCACAGTGAATGTGTGAATCAGGGCGGAGAGCGAGTTAGAGTTTGTGTGCCCGTCTTTGATGTGTGTTTGTCGTCGTCGTTGTCGTTGTCGAGTGTGTGTGTGCGCGCGCGCGCGTGTGTGTGTGCGCGCGCGTGTGTGTGTGCGTGACAGCGGATGACGGATGGGCCGGCAGGACGGAGCAGGGGACGATGAATGAGGTGACAGACAGAGACGGATAGCCCTTTATCCCTCCGCCACAATCCCTCTTTCTCTCTCCCTCTCTTCTCTTTCTGCGCCTGTCGGGATGATGCAGTGCCTCTTGTTCTCCCGCTCCGAGGAGGAGGAGGAGAAGGAGGAGAAGGAAGGGGGGAAGACGGGGAGGAGGAGGAGAAAAACGGAAAAAAATGGCATTCATCCGGCATCAATGTTTACTTCGACCCCCTCCTCCTCCTCCTCTTCTTCCTTTGCTTCCATTGCTCTTGGTCCTCCTCTTCCTCCCGCCTCCATCCTCCTCTTCCTCACTCGCTCCATCCTCCTCTTCCCTCCATCTTCCCCTCCTCCTCCTCCTCCTCCCCTTTCTTCGGCTGATCAGAATTGGAGTTATTCAGCTCCTCCGCTCTTTTATTTCCGTCTCTTTCTGCCTCTCATCCTTTGTTTTTTCTTTTTCTTTCTTATCATATCAAAAGAAGTGCATTCCTCCCCTCCTCCCCCCTTCATTTCTGTGTGTACACATCTGCCCCAGTGTGTGTCTGTTTGTGTGTGTGTGTGTGTGTGTGTGTGTGTGGGATCCGCATTCTCTCGGGTATATTTTTCATCTTTGCGCGTCGACATGTGCGCTTTCATATGTGCTCATACGTGTGCATGGATGCTTTGGAGTGTGTGTGTCTTTGTGCGTGTGTGTGTGTGTGTGTGTGTGTGTGTGTGCGTGCGCGCGCGTGTGTGCGTGACCTGATGGTGAATGGCCGATAAATCACGCTGACGGGCCGTTTGTTGTGTGGTCGGGTCCCGGTGTTCTGGAAGGTTCCGGGGTCCTGGGACAGGGCCGGGACAGGAGTTCCCCCAGGACACACACAAACAGACACACACTGACACACAACACGCACAACATAGTCAAGAGATAAAAAAAAAAAAACAACACATACAAGACACATGATTTATGCTTTTTTTTTTTTTTTATTTTATTGTTATAATTACAGGATCATCGTTATTGTTAAAAAACTGAAATTACGAAGCAGGCGACAGTTTAATATTATTTGACAAAATGATGAATTTATTTTATTTATAATTGATCCATTTAAATAAAAAGATATCTATTTTTTAAATATTAATGAGTCGCTGAGTTTTTCCAAATTGTTCAAAGAAACTTTTGAAACCCACCATGATATAAAAAAATATATTTATTTGTATTATTTCACGCTTTTGACCTTAAATCCACATACGTGGTATTTTTTAAGTGGATTATTTTTATTTTATTTATTTTTTGACTAAGAGATGTTCAATTTTTTTTCTTTCATTTTAACACACAGACACACACCAGCCATATGAAATGTTTTTTTACACACAATTACAACAATTTGAAGAAACTGATTGCCTGTTACACACTTCTGAGCGGTCGGCAGCTTTATCCTATTCACCACCATCACTCAATAACCTGGTGTGCGTCCGTGGTTGGGTGTGTGCGATTGTGTGTGTGTGTGTGTGTGCGCGATTGTGTGTGTCTCCCCAGGCTGCACTTATCCACAGATCCTATCAATTCCCCTATATTTAGAACATTCAGAAGTCTGTGGTTACTTCAGACTTTTGGCTGGCCTTGGTGTGTGTGTGTGTGTGTGTGTGTTATGTTTGTGTGTGTGTGCGCATGTTGCGGTGTGGCGTCCCACCAGAAAAACGCTTGCAACACTAGACTTTCACTCATCCCCTTCTCCACTCGTTCGTACACCAGGCATGCATTCCTCCACCTTTGGCCCGGTCGTGTGTGTGCGTGTGCGTGTGCGTGTTTTGTGTGCGCGTGTTGTGTTGCTGTCGATGGTCTGGTCTCTCTGACCTCTCGTCTTTTGAATTATTTATTATTTTTCTCCCCTTGAGTCATTTTTAACACTTACTGTTTTTTGATTGGGCTAATAAAAAAAACACTAAATTTCCTTTGTCGTGCGCAAACACACGCAACACACACACACACACACACACACACTTACTTGTTGCTTTCAGTCCTATCTGCCCTCTGTCTGACGTTTGTGTGTCCCCACCATTACCTCACGAGGCTTCCCTTTCGCTTTCCAAAAGCAACAAGTCACTGCTCCCCTCATCCTGACTCCGTGTGCGTGCGTGTGCGCGTGTGTGCGTGCAGATTGACCCTCGTAGCCAGCGCGCGCGCGTGTGTGTGTGTGATTATCCAGTGCAGTGCAGTGATTATCCAGAGAGCAGATTGTGTGTGGAGGTAATAGACAGTGTAAAGGATGAGACGAGTCCCAGTGGGAGAGGAAAACCTCCACCTCACCTCTTAGTAACCCAAACGGAGGAGATAGTGAGAGGGGGAGAGAGAGAGAGAGAGAGAGAGAGAGAGGGGCAAACACAAGTTAAACGCATCCATACGTCCAGAATATTCCTCTTAATGATTTTTCTCCGCCTCATATTTTGACTTTCCTGAATTTGGACGTCGCCGCAAATTGTGTGAGTGACACAAAGTATACGACACAGATGTTGCCTCACCCCAGCGTGAGAGTTCACAGAGAGGCCGAAAGTTTCGTCGACGGACCCGACAACAGAGGCGCACACACACACACACACACACACAGACACGCAGGAGGAAATTCAACATTTATAAATGAAAAACTCCTCCTGCGCATTTTATTTGATTTATATTTCATCATTTAATTATTAATGACTTTACACATATGATCATTGAACATTTTTACCTCAAAAGTTGCATATTTAAATTTAAAAAAGATTTCAGTGTGAATAGTGAATCTTTTTTTTTTATTATTATTATTATTCGTGTTTGTTGAAATATTGACGTCATTAGATGGAAAGTGTAGTTTGCGCTTTTGTGACATTATCAGCTGAGTTAATTGATATTGAGGCATTTTCGGCAGCTTTTTGGCAGATATGTTTTTTTTTTATTTAATTTGTGGCACACAGATTTGACAACAATTATATTTCATACAATAAACGTGTACATTTATATTTTTATTCATTTCCGTTTGATTAGGTCTTGCTTTGTCGTTCTGGCTCATTTCCTATTTTTTCAGAAAAAGCCATTTGCTCTACTTTTTATTGTACAGTCAGAAAAACAACAGGCAGAGAGCGGGAGTGATTTATTTATTTTTTTTTTAAGCCACCGTAAAGCCGGCAGAGCGTCACAATGATTTATGATTTAATTCCAGAGGTTGTAAAAAAAAAAAATGTATAGTTTGGATAGAAATGATAAGAATTGGAAAATGCTCAATTTATTCTTTCGAATCGGTCAAAACTGGAGCCAGCCTCCAATCAGGAGGATTTTTTTTTTCCCAGGTTGACTGGTGTGAAGGCACCACGGTGATGTTTTCTTAAACTCTGACACGCGGAGATGAAATCTGAACTAAAGACGCAGATTTAAAGCTTTTCAGGTTTGCAGATGTTTATGAAAAATGACGGGACTTCTAAACAGACTCCGGCGTAGACGAAATAACAGAGACAGTGTGTGTGTGTGTGCGTGCGGACGCTGGAATCTTTTTTAGGTATTCCCAGAAATAACTTTCCTTTTTTTGGGGGGCTTTTTACAGTAAATCCGAGCTGTAATTATTTTTGCAGTGTTCAGACAAATCAGCATCATCAGAAGAAAAACTGTACACCCCTCAATACGTTTTTTTTTTTTGGTCCTGTTGTCGATAAAGTTTACAGAAGTTGAACGTTTTTTTTTTATAGAGGAGGGAAAGTGAAGGGTCAGGAGGAGGGGAGGAGACGGAGGTGAAGACGGGGACAGGAAGAGATAGACGAGGTCAGCCAGGCGCAGGAATCTGCTACTGTCGCATTCCAGACGACTGTGGTCACGATGGGACGGCGTGTGCGTGGGCATGTGCCTGTGTGTGTGTGTGTCAGTGCGGCGGTGGCCAACGCACATGCTGGACCACATCAGCGTAGTTGCTGACCTTTGACCTCTCAGCTCCTCCGCAGACTCAGGAGGAGAGAGAGAGAGAGATGGTGAAAATGATAGTTATGTGAAAGGCGACAGAGGCAGAGAGAGAGAGGATGAATGGATCCAAAGGAAGATGACAGGAGAAGAAGGAGGGAGGGAGGGAGGGGGGGAGAGAGGAGGATTCTGGGAGTTAGAAAACAAGACATGAATGTGTGAAGACGTTGAGGGAGCGGAGCAGAAAGCGAGGGATGGCGAGTGAAAGAGTGCAGTCAGGTGAAAGTGAGACGGCGGACGTACAGGGTGGTCTCTCTCTCTCCCTCTCTCTCTCTCTCTCTCTCTCGCTCGCCCCTGGGGAGGCTGACACTTCCCTTCATCCGTTTGACCGCTCACAGAAGGGGGGATGAATGGAGGAGTGGAGCCGGGGGTGAAAGAGCGAGATGAGCGGAGAAGAAAGAGGGATGAGCAGCTGAGGGACATGTAAATGAACGCCCGTCGATCTATTGGGGGAGAGAGAGAGAGAGAGACGAGGGTCGGACGCACAAACAAGTTGTGTTGAGAAATGTCCATCGATCTTAGATTTAAAAAAAATATATATCCTTTTAAATTGGATTTAAATGAAGTGTTTTTTGAATTTGTGAAGAGAATAATGAATCACCGATTTAAATTCAACTTTAGTTTTAAATTGAGTTTTCTCTTTTTCAGGATTACAGATTTTTTTTTGGGGTCACATCTTTATTCGTCTTCCTCTCGCTTTCACCTTCTTCCTGTGGAAATGCGAGTACAAGGCGTTGCGTAGGCCGATGTCTCTGTAAAAACACCCACACGCACAGACACACACACACACACGCAGGGTGCAGTGCGAGGTCAGTGGGATAAGTGTCGGTGCCTGGGAGGGGTGAGAACTCACTGTAAACCATCAAAACACGCTTATCTGATCACACACACACACACACACACACCTGCCTCATACATGCATCTTATCCCCGTAATATGACTTACACACACACACACACACACACCGAGTGTAATAAAGTAGTCGGTGATTCTGTTGCATTTAAGATAACGTGTGTGTCCAAGTTCAAGCTATTATCTGCGTGAGAGAGTTCACTTGTGTGTGTGCGTGTGTGCGTGTGTGTCGGCCCCTGGCTCAACTTCCTGTCCTGTCTGTGGCCGGGGCCTTATCGCCGTGACAGCAGGTCAGCCGGTGGTCACGGCAACAGGGCCATTCATTGGACGGGGCGAGGGGGGGGGGGGGGGCTTCGGTTCGGGGGGGGGGGGGGGGGGGGGGGGGCTTCGGTTCGCTACTTCCGACCAATGGTCAAGTAACGGTCAGGAATTGGCAGTGTAGTGTGTGTGTGTGGTAGTTTGTGTGTGTGTGTGTTTTTTTTGTGGTCAAGGTGGTTCAAACTCACTTGAAATGAATACGACACACACACACACACTGTGTGTGGGACGGTGTGGTGACCGGGTCAGGTCATTGTTCTGTGTTATCAGTCTTGACCTCTGCGTCTGTCTCCCCGATACAACCTGCATCTACACCCCTTCCTCTGTGTGTGTGTGTGTGTGTGTGTGTGCGTGTGGGTTTGTGTGTGTGTGTGTGTGTGTCAATCGTCATTGCATTGAATCAGGCCTGAAAAGTTGGGACCCTCAGAAGTGTTTCCTGTGTTGTTGGGGGTGTCAGTGGAAAAAAAGGTTGTGTGTCATTTTGTTTTTGTTTGAATACAAATAATAACAATAACAATAATAATAATAATTTTTAAATTTTAAAGCCAAACTGTGTGATGCAAAGATTTTGTCTCTATAAATGGAACTCTTTGCAAAAAAGAAAAGATTTTGACAAATGTCCCTGGAAGTAAGTATAAAAGCATGTGTGTGTGTTTTTATGATATTTAATGCATCTTTATTTCTTTTCCCATAATCCTCTCTGATTTATCTTCTCTGTCTCCTGCTCCCAAGCTGGGAAACGTGTCATCCAAATGACAAATTCATATCTGGAGATCACAGATCATGTTAATGTTCCTCCACGGAATGAACACTGTAAAAAAATAAAATCATGATGAATCAAATCAATTGATCGATGATTATCGTCGTTGAATTATCCGCGAGATTAATCCTTAATAATAATCGTGAAGCCAAAGTTTATATCGTTGTGCTTTAACCTTTTTTGACAGTTATTAGTTAAAAAAATAAAATAATAATAATAATAATAATAATAATAATAATAATAATAATAATAATAATAATAATAATAATAATAATAATAATAATAATAATAATAATAATAATAATAATAATAATAATAATAATAATAATAATAATAATAATAATAATAATAATAATAATAATAATAATAATAATAATAATAATAATAATAATAATAATAATAATAATAATAATAATAATAATAATAATAATAATAATAATAATAATAATAATAATAATAATAATAATAATAATAATAATAATAATAATAATAATAATAATAATAATAATAATAATAATAATAATAATAATAATAATAATAATAATAATAATAATAATAATAATAATAATAATAATAATAATAATAATAATAATAATAATAATAATAATAATAATAATAATAATAATAATAATAATAATAATAATAATAATAATAATAATAATAATAATAATAATAATAATAATAATAATAATAATAATAATAATAATAATAATAATAATAATAATAATAATAATAATAATAATAATAATAATAATAATAATAATAATAATAATAATAATAATAATAATAATAATAATAATAATAATAATAATAATAATAATAATAATAATAATAATAATAATAATAATAATAATAATAATAATAATAATAATAATAATAATAATAATAATAATAATAATAATAATAATAATAATAATAATAATAATAATAATAATAATAATAATAATAATAATAATAATAATAATAATAATAATAATAATAATAATAATAATAATAATAATAATAATAATAATAATAATAATAATAATAATAATAATAATAATAATAATAATAATAATAATAATAATAATAATAATAATAATAATAATAATAATAATAATAATAATAATAATAATAATAATAATAATAATAATAATAATAATAATAATAATAATAATAATAATAATAATAATAATAATAATAATAATAATAATAATAATAATAATAGATATATATTTTTTATCTTCGCTGGTGGTTGAACGTTTCACCGAGTGGGAAGAGGACGAACCTGCGATGAACTCCCGGCCCAGAATTAACCTCGAGGAAAAAAAAAAGAAAAAAAAAAAAAAGAAAGTATCTGTCGCAACAAATTGACTTAGAAGAAAAAAAGTGTCTGCGTCCAAATTGACCTTTTTAAAAAAAAAAAGTGCTTGGATCTGAGCAGCTGTTTGTTTTGGACTATTCTGTCTTTATTTGCCCGCTCGGTGCCGGGCCCCTCCGATTGTCCCCCGGCTCCTCACTCACTCCTTCCTCCTCCTCCTCCTCCTCCTCTTCATCCTCCTCCTCGGTAACATCCAGTTACCCTCCTTCTGACCTCCCTCTCTCTCTTTCTCTCTCTCTCGCTCGCTCTCCCTCTCTCCTGTAATATTTCCCCAATCATTCTTTTTGACTTTTCTCTCTCTCATTTACATCCCCTCCTTCTCTCTCTCCCTCTGTCTCTCGCTCGCCCCTCTCTCCGTCTGTGTAGTGTCTAATTGACAGCGGAGACCCCTGGTTGAACCACCGGCGCTCCTCTTGGTTTTTTTGTTTTTTTTGGTTTCCACACTTGTTCCGTTTCAGCCCTCTGTTTTTTTTTTTGTTTTTTTTTCTTCTT
>JAFBJU010010940.1:319402-337432 GCA_016785305.1 Colistium nudipinnis
TGTGTGTGTGTGTGTGTGTGTGTGCGTGTGTGTGTGCGTGTGCGTGTGTGTGCGTGTGGGTGTGTGCGTGCGGGTGTGCATGTGTGCGTGTGGGTGTGTGTGCCTGTGTGCGTGTGTGCGTGTTTGCATGTGTGCGTGTGTGCCTGTGTGCGTGCGTGCGTGCGGGTGGGTGTGTGTGTATGTGTGTGTGTGTGTGCACCGTTTTTCCACTTCCCCTCGTCGTTGCATCTCGTCTTTTTATTTTGAATGATCCCACGATGAGTCGGACATGTTGGATCTGATTAAGGTCAAAGGTCACCACGCCCACAGGTGACCTTTCAAGGAGTCTTCTGTGTCTCAACGCTTTCATCTCCCCACTGCTACATGTTAACGTCACACACATGTCGGTGTGCACATGTATGTTAGGCTCACGTGTTAATTTACGGCTGTGGTTTGTTTTCTGAGCGCTGGATGTTTTACAGTGTTTACTGTCATTAAACCTGCAGAGGAGGATTTATATATATATATATATATATATATATGATTTATATGAAGGCTGTCGGTGTGCGTGTGTGTGTGCGTGCGGTGTGTGTGTGCGCGCGTCTCAGGAGGGAGGCAGCAGCATAAAGACGCCAGATGCTACTGTGTCAGTCAGGTTAGTGTGTGTGTGTGTGTGGAAGAGAAACTGGGCTGGGATGGAAAAATGTGTGAGCGTGTGTGTGCATATGTTTGTGAGTGTGTGTGTGTGTGTGTCTCAGATGGTGAAGAGAGATGAATAGGGGCAGGTTTGTGTTACAGTATCAGAAGGACTCTTGTTTACTGGTTGAAAGCCAGAGAGTGAGCGCCTGTGTGTATAATCCTCAGGTCTGTGTCGCCCTCTAGTGGTTGAATTTGGGTACCACTTCCCAATAGAACATTTCATCTTTATAAGCTGTGATAATGGTTTATAATTAGTTCGCATATTGTTGATGAATTATTTATGGATCAGACATTCAGTCCTGGCAAGAAAGGCGTGGTTGTCATGTTCTGCTCCTCCCTTCACACCTTCCAGTCTGCTGTGTTACTCTCCTTCAGCAAGAGATATATATATATATATGTATATATACAGTAGATATTTATGTTTTTGTTTTTTTTGTTTCCCTTATAGATGAGAAGAAAGAAGAAAGTGTGTCAGTCAATCATGAGACAAAGAAAACAAGATGTGAGACACTGCTCAACCAAGGTTTTACATTTGTGTCATCCTGGAGTGTGTGTGTGTGTGTGTTTGTGTGTCTGGCACACACACAAAGACGCACGCACACACTCAAAGTGCTCCGTCCTTGCTGCCGCAGGCTAGTAAAAGCATTGCACTACTAGCCTACTTTAGGACAGGTCACTTCTCTAAAAGTGTCCATCCACCGTGAAATTCATATTCTTTTCATGGAGGACACACACACACCATATGGTCATGTCACATATTGAGTGTATACACCACTCCACAAATGACCTATATATATATATATAAGACAATATATAAAAAATCTAATAACAAATCTTTTTTGTATCGCCTTTATAAGAACACACGTTTATAACGAAGAAAAACAATATATATATTTATAAATACATATTCCAACAAAATAGGTTATCCATTTTTTGCCTCATATTTCATATTTATCCTAACCATGAGTGACTCAGTGGGTCACCAGCCCTCTGGAGGAGGAGGATGTTGGGGGATGAGGAGGAGGAGGAGGAGGAGGAAGAGGAGGAGGAGGAGGGTGGTGGTGGTGGTGGAGCCGCTGCCTCTCCTCTCTGGCGCTGCTGTGATGGAGGACTAGTCTCAGGGATGGGGGACGGCGGACACCCGGGGACCCGGAGACTCGGGAGCTTCAGCTCGTTGTCCCGCGTCTCCAGGGAGACCAAGCTGCGGCTGCGAGTGGTCTTCTTGGACGACAGCGAGCGCTCCTTCGAGGTGGAGGTGAGTTCATTCTTTTCTCCGTGTGGTTATATGTTCTCGGATGATTGTGTGTTTTAGTTTCCTGTTCAAAAGAAAGGCGAAAAGAAAAGGATGTTTCTCCTCCATTATTATTATTATTATTATTATTATTATTATTATTAGTAGTAGTAGTAGTAGTAGTAGTAGTAGTAGTAGTTGTAGTAGTAGTAGTATTATTATTACACTCCTTTCTTTATCAATCCATCTTTTTTCAAACTTCAATAACTAAAAAAAAAAAAGCAGTTCCATTAAACTTGGATGCTTCCGCTTGTTATATCGAGTTTATGATTTAACAAGTGAGCGAAGAGAATTTATTTTCAATTTTATAATAATCATTGAAAAAAACAAAAAACATTATCCGACCGTTTCCAGATGACGGGTGAACTGACATGTTCTCCACTCTCAGACTTTAACATAGTGATGCAACCTAGAAACCCCTCGGTGTGAGTGTGTGTGTGTGTCCATTTTCCACGCTCTGTGTTTCCCAGCAGCCTCTGGGACATGAGAAGAGGAGAGAGAGAGAGAGAGAGAGGAGGAGGAATAAAGGAAAGGATGAATGAGTGAACTGTGGGGGTGAGAGGTGTGATTTATAGAAATGGGATTTTCTCCTCTGACCCCAATACATCGACCTTCTGGGTAAAAAAAAAACTGAACAAAAATAATAATAATAAAGAACGTTTTCAAACTCTTATTTTAAAACAACTCGGTTTCCTCTAATCACAGCCTGTTCAGCCTGTGTTCTCTGTATAATCGCTCCCAGCTGCTCCTCTTCCTCCTCCTCTTCCTCCATCGTGACGAGTTAATGAGGGAGGTCCAGAAGCTTTAAACACCGGCTACAAGACAGCAAAGTTTAAAATAACAAGTGGAGGAACAATGGGCAGACTCAGTGTCAGTAATTAGAAGGATGGAGAGAAAGAGGGGAGGAGGCAGAGGAGGATGGAGGGGACACAGAGGTCACGGATCATTTGACCGTGTTGACCTTTTGCATGAGACGAAATAAAGTCGTTTTTTTGTCCTATACACAGATAAAGGTTAAGTCCGTCAGACAGCAGCTCCGATTTTTTTTTAATCACTTTTCACATTAGTGACAGTGAAATGAACCCTGGAATCGGTGGACTCCATTTTTTTAACGATATATTATAATTATTATTCCCAGCAAAAGGTTTTAGGAGGCGACTTTTTCAACAAAGTGTGTGGCCACCTGAAGCTGCTGGAGAAGGAGTACTTCGGCCTGGAGTTCAGACACCACAGCGGCAACTACGTGAGAATCTTTCAAAACACGGAGTTTACACGTATGTCGCAGTGAAAAGAGGGGATCGCTTTATTTTGAATGTGCACCGTGTTGCAGGTCTGGTTGGAGCTGCTGAAGCCATTGAGCAAACAGATCACATGTGAGTCACGGTTAGTTCCATGGCTTTTGACATTTCCTTGAATATGATTTATGATCTCTGACTTGGCCGTGCGTGTTTTTTTTGTTTTTTTTCTCTCCGTCAGACACCAATGATCTTTTCTTCAGGTTCATAGTCAAATTTTTCCCTCCGGACCCGGGACTACTAAAGAGAAGCCTCACCAGGTAACACAGTCCTCTCATTTAAAGACACATTTATTTATTTGTTCTGAATCTAGTGTACTTTATGAATACATATATATATGTGTACAAATACTTGTACATGCTGTTATATCGAATGCTCATCCTCCTCTGATAAAACAAATATAAAACCAAAATGTAGAACTTTAATGGGTGTGTGTGTGTGTGTGTGTGTGTGTGTGTGTGTGTGTGTGTGTGTGTGTGTGTGTGTGTGTGTGTGTGTGTGTGTGTGTGTGTGCGTGTGCGTGTGCGTGTGTGTGTGTGTGCGTGCGTAGGTATCTTTTTGCCTTACAGATCAAGCAGGACTTGTGTAACAGTAGTCTGACCTGTAATGACAACAGCGCCGCCCTGCTGGTCTCTCACATCCTGCAGTGTAAGCATGAAAATAATATTTCATCTTTTATATATATGTACTGTATATATATATATATATAACAATTGGAAAATATGCACACACATTTTATTTTAATTTAAGTTATTTTGTGTATATGTGTGTGTGTGTTGCAGCAGAGCTCGGGGACTTTGACGAGGAGCTGGATTGTCAACATTTAGAGACGAAGCAGTACGTCCCAAACCAGGAGTATCTGGACCACAAGATCATCAAACTGCACAAGAAGCACAGGTAACACACACACACACACACACACACAGCCACACGCACACACACTCACTCCACCCGTCTGTGTGCAGAGGAGTGTCTCCCGCCCACTCGGACGTCCTCCTGCTGGAGGTGGCCAGGAAGTTGGACATGTACGGGATCCGGCCTCATCCGGCCCACGACGGAGAGGGGATGAGGATCAACCTGGCCGTCACGCACTCTGGAGTGCTGGTCTTTCAGGTGTGTGCGTGTGCGCGCGGGTGCGCGGCCGCATGTGTGTGGTTGATCTTTTTTATGGCTGTGGTTTCCAGGGCAACACCAAGATCAACACCTTCAGCTGGGCCAAAATCCGCAAGCTGAGCTTCAAACGCAAACACTTCCTCATCAAACTGCACGACAAAATCGGGGTGAGGACCGCAACGCAACCATCCTCTTGCGTTGCGTTGTTGCGTATTCATGGAAGCGCTGTGTGCGTGTTGTGCGTCCTCCAGCCCTCGTGTAAAGACACGCTGGAGTTTTCCATGAGCAGCCGGGACGTGTGTAAGTCCTTCTGGAAGACGTGTGTGGAGTATCACGCCTTCTTCCGACTCACAGAGGAACCGCAGGCCGTCCGCAAGACCCTGCTGTCCTGCACGGGCTCCAGCTTCAGATACAGGTAACACGCACAGGTGCGCACGCACGCACACACGCACACACACGCGTTTATTGGGTGGTTTTGTGTGTCAGTGGACGCACGCAGAAGCAGCTGCTGGAGTGTCTGGGGTCCGGAGAGAAGAAGCCTTCCCTCTTTGACAGGTGAGAATAAATTCGTCTGGTTTCGGATTTTTTTTTACTCGTCAATTGCTCATTTGATCAAAATGTGAAGGTGGTCTTCTTCTCTCCAGGAATTACTGTCCCTCAGACTTTGATCCCCGACAGTGTCGATCGTCTCCGGATCTCCTCACTGACGTCTCCAGACAGGTGACGAAGGTTCCATCTCGGAATAGGCATTCATTTGCTCATTCCTTCATTCATATTCAAATGAGGATCCTCAGATCGGATCCCTTCCCTCAAATGCCAGGAGCTGATCAACGATCCATAACGTTCCTCCTCTTCTGCTCTTTGGGGTTTTCCTCCTCAGCTGTATGAGGACTCTCATCCCTTCCCTCGCTCGGACCAGTGGGACGCGCGTCGCCGAGGCGTGGAGGGCGTGGAACTCGCAGGGGGCGGAGCCAGGCGCAGCCAATCGTCTGTGGAGGTGGCTGGGAGGCCCTGGCTTCTCTCCAGGGTCACTCCCCTTTCTCCTGTTCCGCACCAATCGTCGGCTTCGCCCAAGACGAGGTCGGTTTCCTCCTCCACGATGGAGGACGCGAGGGGCGGGCGCCTCGGGACGCCACGTCAGGCCCAGCGATTGGCCGGTGTCTACGGCAACCGCTCTCGCCGCAGGCCCCTCCCACAGCCACACCCTGACTCCGCCCAGCAGCTGGTTCTTCTTTACCCCAACAGCCCGTCCTACCAGTTCCACCCCGTCCTGCCCACCTTCCCGTTATCTGGCTCCTCCCCCCTCGGACGCCACCCTTACCTCACGGACTACGTGGCCGTTTCCTCCCTGGAGCGCCTCCCTCAGCCCAGGAGGCGGGGCTACGCGACAATAGATGGCCAATCGCGGCCGTCCTTCTACCCGCTCAGCCACGATTCGCCGTCTGTCTCTCCAATCAGGAGGAGCCTCCGGCCCTGCGTCTCAGGCGGGTTGGCCAGGGTTTACCAGACGGGAAGTAATGGAGCACGCTTCCTGGGCGTTGGACATACAGAGGCGGGGCATTATAGCGACGACTCCAACTTCCTGCCCGGGCTCCCTCGCCGCGTCGCCAGCCAACCAGACGTCAAGTTCAACCTGGCAAGAAGTTCAAACCCCTCCTTCGACCCCGCCTCCGAGTTCCGGCCGCTGGGTTACTACCCTCACCTGACGCGACCTTCCAGACCCACCTACCTCCCGTTAAACTCCTCCCCCCTGCCCGAGCGACCCGCGTCGCTTTGCATGATGGGAGGAACCACAGGAAGCTACAGCGACTCGGACCCGGAGGTCTTCTACCCCTATCACTGCGCCCCGCCCCCTGTGGGTAGGATGGGCCGGGCCGGAGGGCTCGCCAGGATGAGGTTCTCCTCCGGGAGCCTCCAACTGGACGAGGAGGAGGAGGAGGAGGAGGAAGAGGCGGAGCCAAAAAAGGACGTGAAGGAGAAAAAAGGAAAGAGGGACGGGAAGGATGTTGCCAAGGTTACAGAGGTCACACTGTAAACGAGTGGATCAGTCCATCAAAGATCAATAGTGTGATCGAGCAACAAAGTGGAAGATGAAATCTGCTCTGCCTTGTTTCTGATTCACCAGCTGCTGTTCATTCGTTCATCTGCTCAGGATGAGTCCTGCAGGTTCTCCAGGCTGGCCCACCCGGTTCAAGGGTCAGGTATAAAACATATGTTGTCTGAACGTTCATTGAAAACATTTAATTATCATGCGTTCTGGCAGTGGGTGATCAGTTTGATGTGTTTGTTATTAAAGTAATGGAGAAAAATATCTCCTTATATGGAGTCATTGAAAAATATCAGAAAAAAATGTTATTTTTGTCGCACTTTCTCTGCGTTACACAATGTTGTACATTTTGTCACACAAAGTTCGGACGAGGACCTACTTGCAGTCCTGTCCTTATTTGTTGAAATGTGCCAAAAACACATTTAAATATGTAAATATAAAACTTAGGTAAAATAATGTGATTTATGACTGTTTAATTGAGGTTTGATTTTATGAAATAAAAGGCAATAGTCATTATTACTGGTAGTAGTATAATAATAGTAACAACCTTTAAAGTGTAGCTCACACACACACAAACACACACGCAAGGAAATCCCCGGATGAAACCCAGGATCAGACGAAGACAGGACGAACACAAACAGAGTCAAACCGGAAACGAAATCTGAGGGCGGGGCCTGGTCGAAAGTTTTCAAGATTCCTCGTTGTTTCCGGCTACCGGCAGGACCTCGCGCGCACTGTGAGTAGACGCGTTCAAACTTTTCTGTCATGTATGTCGTTTGCGTGGTTTTATTTATTTCTGCTGTTTGCCGCTTTTTCGCCGTTTGTGTGTTAAACGTGTGGTTGTGTTGCACAAGACGCCAGCCGTTGAGCCTCGTGTCTTGATTTTTTTCCTGCAGGTCCCCCTTTGAGCAGACACGCGGTTTATCCAACCTCGACATACTTCGGTGAGTCGTGTGAATAAAAGAACCGCAGTTTTATTTCATGACCTTCGTCTCCATTTTTGTTTGGCCAGATGTTTCATGCAAGATAATGAGTCCAAGACGAGCAGGAGGGAAAGGGGAGGGGCTTGGGGCGAGAGAGTCTGGGATTCCTGTCGTCAGCTGGGGAATAAAAAGAAGGATAAATAAAATGGGAGCACACCGGTTTATTTGACTGTCTTTCCGACTTTATAAATGATATGTTGTTGAGCACTTTGCCCGTGGGGGCAAAGTGGAGTGGCAGCGGCCAGTCCGTAGTTTGGAGGTTGCCTGGAGAACATTAAGTAGAGCGTTTTCTCTTCAGCCTTCAGGCCTATTTATTCCGCCTTATAGACGCGAACATTAACATGTGCGTATAAGTATTGCATCAACGCGGACGTCTCGGAGCGTCACGTCGGATCAACAAAGCATACGTCATCACGTCACGTGTGATACGTCAGTGTCCTTACCAAAATAAAAGTACGGCATTTCAGAGTAAGAGCGCATATAACATAACATTCAACATATGTCTTAAATGTGTGTGATTTCTGACTCCTCAGGTCAGTATCTGAATCAGATGAATCCAGTACCTGGTCCTGCAGGAAAGCTGCACCATTTGCCCTGGTTCATCCTCCCGGGACAGGACCTGAAATTTACCGGGACCAGATGTCCAACATCAAAAGCCTTCACGGGTGGGACGCTCAACTCTTTATCCTTCATTCTTCTCGGGGTGTTGGATTAGTAGCCCTGAATCACATTATTATGATTATTATGATTATTATGATTATTATGATGATTATGATGATTATGATTATTATGATGATGATGATTATTATTATTATTATTATTATTATTATTATTATTATTATTATTATTATTATTATTATTATTATTATCTCTCTGCCTTATCTTAATCTCCTCTGTCCTGAAACGCAGGAGTAAGATGATCATCCTGCTCCTGGTCTGGATCTCCTCCCTCTATGGTTAGTGGAGCTCCAACTGACTCTTTTCCAATATTGATTCATCATTCTCATTATTATTTTAGTCCTTTTAATATGATCCCGCAGACCTTTTTTACAGAGCCCAAAGTGGCAAAGTCATTCATCTCCTTGTTTTGGCTAAAAAGGCTTTTCTTTTTAATTCTGTGCTTTAGAAATGAATAAAATCACGAATCATCCCAAGAGCTGAAGAACAGTTTCGTTCTCTGTTTTTAAAAAGAAACTGTGGAATAACCAATGACTCTTCATGTCTCCTCTCCAGGAATGTTCCTTGTCCACAGGACGGTCTACAAAGCCATGGAGAAAGACCACGTCACCATCACATTGGACGTGGACAACACAACCGACTTATCAAACGCACACTTTATCTGTTTTCTCTACTCGGATACCCTCAAGACCATGTACCACATGACAAGAGGCGTGAATAAGGAGCAGGCTCTGCACCGGCAGTTTGCAGGGCGCGTCCAGTGCGACGGAGACTCTCTGAGACGAGGACAAATCCTGTTGTACATTTCCAATGTCTCCGCTGAAGACTCGGGAAAATACCAATGTGACGTGACCAACTACCACCAGAAGTCCGGATCATCGCTGATGGTCGAGAGTGAGTCCCAGCTGTTTCACGTTTCCATAGTAACGTGCTGCGTGGAGCGTTGTGTGTGTGTGCGTGTGTGCGCGTGCTGCTGTAGAGCATGATGGGTCTGAACTCTGCTTTGTCTCCATCTGCAGAACGCTTCACCCTGAACGTGACTCGTAGAGATCCAGAGACAGCTGAAGGTAACTGTGTGTGTGTGATGATGTGTTTAGACATAAATACACAACAAAGAACTTCCCCAACAATGATTTTCTATCTTCCAGCTTTTGATAATCCAACGAAAGGAACCAACGCATCTCTTCAATGGGCAAACATCTTTTTTCTGGCATTCATGCTGCTTTTGGGACTGGTGACGTTCCTTACCTGGTTCTGCATTCTTAAGCATGTGACACGTGGCCAACGTTTAAGGAGGTATGTTGGCTTCCCTCTTCTTCCTATTATTTCCTTTTTTGAAATTGATCTCCAGACAGATAATAGCAATACCAAAGTGACTCAACAGTAACCAATCTAAAACGTATCTCAAAATCAGCTTTACAAACAGGAAATACCCATATCATCGGAATATTCCAGCATTTATAGTCAAGAATTTTAAGCTTTATTTGCACTTTTCATTCACGGGATGTAGCTTTGATAGTAATAATATCATTCAGAATATGAAATAATAGTAGAATTAGTTCCGTGTGTATTGTTGTCCCCCGCTCTGAATGCCAAATAAGAATAAATAAAAAAAATCTTACATGACTTCAGGTGCCTCCAGTGTGCCGCGCGTCCCGGGGCCAGCTTGAAAAAGGAAGCGCTGACCACCAGCAGCCTCCTTCTCTCTGAGGTGAGAGTGTGAAAAGATGCGGACGTCCCAGGGACACGATGACGTCCGCACACGGACTCACGAAAGACATTTTCACGTCTTTGAAAACATTATACAGCACTTTCTGCACCCTTTGCACGCATCCCTTTCCACTTGACTTATTGCTGCTGCCTCGTACCCCCCTTGTGCATTTACTTGAAAATCAAACCTGTATTTATAGAGCCCAATTTATTTATTTATATATATATATATATATATATATACACACACAAAGATTCACGTCATCGGCCTTCACAATGTTTTTTGGGATCCTAAACCGCCAAAAAATGCCTTTCAAGAGGAACTTTATTGCCACGTAAGACCCAAGAATCATCAAGAACCGTCATCCCAGTCCCTAAGAAACCGGGGCCCACTGGACTAAATCTCAGACTCCAGGACGATCGGCACCGCGCCAACCTACGATCTGCTTGTTCGTTCTCACCTCAACCTCCTGACCTCCTGGCATGAAACTGGCTCTGTGATTTCCATGGATTTGCCTGTACTAAAATAGATTTGCCTGCGTTTGCCGTGCAAGTATGAGAAGGCATGAGGAAAGGGCCTGCTCAGTCACTTTCTGTAACATTATTATGGTCATTTTTTGGATTACCGTCATCCCAGTCCCCAAGAAACCGGGGCCCACTGGACTAAATCTCAGACTCCAGGACGATCGGCACCGCGCCAACCTACGATCTGCTTGTTCGTTCTCACCTCAACCTCCTGACCTCCTGGCATGAAACTGGCTCTGTGATTTCCATGGATTTGCCTGTACTAAAATAGATTTGCCTGCGTTTGCCGTGCAAGTATGAGAAGGCATGAGGAAAGGGCCTGCTCAGTCACTTTCTGTAACATTATTATGGTCATTTTTTGGATTATTATCAATGTGAGAGGACGCCTCTGAGCCGATCAGAGTAGGGACGTAAACGGCAGGAAAAAAAACCGCACGGACGGCTTTGGCTTTCGTTCTTAATAACACAAAGGCACTGGGTGCAAGTATGAGGATGTGTTCGCCTAGATTTGTTTGGCTCGAGACTGAAACGCGCCTCCATCAGGGACCTGGCGAGTGGCGCTCTCACTGTACACGGACGTACCTGTTATCTGCCTTGGCCTGTTTGGGACGGTAATGTCACACTCTCTTTTCATGTTTGATTTGCTTGTTTGTTTTCTGCTTCGTTTGGGTCCCTTTTAAAAGCAGTTTTCATTTCATGGATGTTGTCTGCCATTTGTAATGGTCGTAGAAGTCATCATCGAGTAGCTCTTTATTTTTCGGACTTTATTACGATGATGTATGGATTTATTGTGTTTTTAAACTTTCATCTGTTCCGTTTTAAAGCTCAAATGTTGTGCCATCAATAATATTTGACAACTTGCTCGAAATAGACGAGGCTATTTGAAATCACAGCACAGTTTCTGTTTCTGTTTCTGTTTCTGAATCAGAATCTCTTTATTCGCCAAATGTACAAGTACACAGGAATTTGACGTGGTGTACAGCGCTTGTGTATATACATACGACATATAACATACAACATACAACATAAACCATAAGATAAGCACAAAACATAAGGGGTGGGATACGACATAAAAAACATAAGAAGCATAAGAAACATAAGAGGTGGCAAGGGTTGTAATAAGTGATCAATGTTTAAGTGTGTGGCGGTGTTTAATCGCCATGTCCGAGAGACGGGGGGTACATGTGTGAGTGCAGCATTTATCATATGTTCCGTGCAGGTAATGAGATGCGGTTGTTGACAGGACTAGTTATGTATAAAGTGCAGAGCATGGGTAGAGATGCATGGAGTACAGAGCATGAGGGTTATTTGGTTGTTTGTGTCCATGATGGGTTAGGGCCTCTTGTTAAGATGATGGTAGTGCCCAGGAACTTGACAGAGTCCACCCCTTGGACAGCTCTGTTGTTGATGTGGAGTGGAGTGTGGGGGGCTGAGGACTTCCGGAAGTCAAAGACCATCTCCGCCGTCTTGTCGACGTTGAGCTCCAGGTTGTTTGTTGTGCACCACTCTGCCAGCTGGGACCGTGGTGTCGTCTGCGAATTTGACCCGCTTGATGGAGGGGTCGCTGGAGGTGCAGTCGTTAGTGTACAGTGAGAGCGCCACTCGCCAGGTCCCTGAGGGAGGCGTTTCAGTCTCGAGCCAAACAAATCTAGGCGTACACATCCTCATACTTGCACCCAGTGCCTTTGTGTTATTAAGAACGAAAGCCAAAGCCGTCCGTGCGGGTTTTTTTCCTGCCGTTTACGTCCCTACTCTGATTGGCTCAGAGGCGTCCTCTCGCATTGATAATAATCCAAAAAATGACCATAATAATGTTACAGAAAGTGACTGAGCAGGCCCTTTCCTCATGCCTTCTCATACTTGCACGGCAAACGCAGTGAGAACAGGAAGTGCATTTTTTAAAATCAAATAAGTTCTTTGCTTTGATATTGGTCCAGCGTCTGGGCCACACGCACTGACGGAATTCCGGGCAACATGTTGTTTACCAGAAATGAAAACCTGTTCTCCGCTCGTTGCTGCCCTCAGCTCAGAGAGTGAGGCATTGTGGGTGTGTCACTGCAGCTCTCTCTCTCTCTCTCTCCTCTAACAGGTGTGAGACAATGGCAATCCAGGTCCTGCTGCTCCTCTGGCTGACCCCCTCTCTCCATGGTGAGTCCACACACCTTCACTTTATCGTTCACTCGCTGCCTCCAGGTGTTGAACCCTGTCTTCCGTGTCCCTCTGTGTCTCCTCAGCAGAGACATTTGTAGTGACAGTCAAACAAGGCCTCTATCAGGGAGAGGAGAACAGCAGCGTCACTCTGGAGTGGAACTTCACTCCCCAAAACAAGATGTCTGGCGAAAACCCCCTGTTTATTATGTGTGAAATGTTTGCCGTCCCAGAACAACCCAAAACACTGTATCACCTCCATAAGGATGTGGAGGTCCCAAGGTCTCAGGACCAGCAGTTTTCAGGGCGCGTCCAGTGCGACAGAGACCACCTGACACGAGGAGTCATCAGCCTCCAGGTGTCCCGGCTCAGGATGGAGGACTCGGGCCTGTACATGTGTGAAGTCAACACCCTGGACTTTGGAAAATTTGACCAATGTCGAGTCACCGTCACAGGCGAGTGGAAGACAGTTTACAATCGGCAGCCCCACCTTTTGTTAATGCCATTCAAAATGTCTCCTTCATTTCAAAGCTGCGGAGATCTTTCATCTAAAACAAACCACAAGCCCCACTGGCGATGAGATTGATTGTGTAACCGTGGCAACCGGTGACGCTCCATCTCGTGTCTGTTTCTGATCGACTGATTTCCTGTGTCCTTCACAGCAGCAGCTGATCCAAAGGGGTACGAGCCGCCCGGCTTAGGGTCAGAAGGTGGCGGGAGGCATGGCCTCAACTTCCGCATGGTGGCACCAGCGCTACTTCTGCTGGTATTGAGCTCTGTGATCCTGGTACTGCTGAGAGCCCACTGTTGCAAGGCGGGTTTCCGCGTCGTGTCGTCGGAAGAGAAAACGGGAAAGAACCTGGCAGAAAAAGAGTCAAAGCCCAAGCTGCACTGCGGTGACACAACTAACGTTTAAAAAGTAAAACCTAGTGTTTTACAGCAGTGGGTCAGCGTTGGTGGTTCAGTGGTAGAATTCTTGTGGCGGGAGACCTGGGTTCGATTCCCAGCCAATGCATCAAGGAGGGAGAGGGGGGGGGACGATTGGACAGGGAGACATGCGTTTGACCAGGGGCTTGTGTTGTTTTCTCATTTTGGAAGTCGAGTCGAAAAACGAGGATGAACGGGAAACTTCTCTCAATTCAAGGTTATTGTTCCCATAGTCCGAAAATCAATTCCCGTTGAATTTGTTTACTTAACTAAGTGGTAACCATTCCCGAAACCTATGGCCCCCATAATGTCTGGCTCACGAGACACCATATACTGTATACCTTCATTGGAATGTGGGCAAGTTGGTGAACACTTCATTTACAGGAAAACTATATAGTGAGTATCTTAGTGATAGAAAGGTTTAAGAAGTATTCAAGATATAAGTATAAACAGTATACACTTATAAAGGTATAAAGGGCTATGCTTATTTGATTATAATAATTCCACACTTGCCAGTAGTGTGTATATATATATATATATATATATACGTCATTAAATGTAATATGGATGCTCTCCATTTCCCAATAGGACGGAGCGTTTTTTTTCATTTCCGGTTTCTGAGCGGCAGAATGTTGTTGGCGATTTATCTGTCGCAGATTCCTCGTTTTCCAACCGCTGCTTCCCGTGCGTCTGTGAAGTATGTTGATGGGACTCCCCAAACTTCACACACACAGGAAGACGCGGGGAAAAGGTAGAATCTGCGACAGGCAATCACCAACCGGATCTGAAGCGGCACAGAAACCGGGAGTTGAAAAAAAAAAAAACCAAATTAACCAGAGCCCCAGTTCATCCGGAACACCTGCGGTCACTCTTCCCTGTTTCCACCTATAAAGTGGTGAGTAATGGTCCGCACTATTATTTGTGGAATGTTTGCTGTTAAATAGCGAAATTGTGTTTAGTCTTTACACTGAACTTATCTTGCATGTTCGGCTAAGCTAGTTAGCCACGGGAGCTCCCGGTCAAAGCGAACGGTCCAGAATGGACGCCTTGTTTTTGTCATATTATATATTCGTTACGTTTGAGCGACTTAACTGAAAAGAACATAAACACGGCCATTATATGGACCGGCTTCAATAGGTTCACCTGTTGATTGAATGGCCAAAGCGGTTTTAAGCCAAATGTCCATGTACTGGTTCTATAAGTCACCTTAAAAAAAAAAAAAAAATGTTCAAGTCAAATTAATGTTGAAATTATCCTTTTTCTGAGAGTTCAATTCAATGTGAAACATGAAACAATAAAAATGTGCACCTGTTGGTAAAATGTGGTTTCTTCATATACATATACACATATGTGTGTAGATCATTCCGGGAACAAATAAAATAAATTGTTTGAATATTTTCTGGGCATACTGTGATGCTAATTAAATGTATTACTAAAGAAAACCCTTTTTTTAAAAAGTTTGACCCTAACGCTTTATTTAAGGATTTAAACATTGAAGTCGAATCATTACTTCATTACCGTTTATTTCTATGACGCCATATGTCACATCTTTATTTGTCAGTTTTGAGAATTTTTGAATGAAGTTATTCAGAATAAAAAAAGAAAAAAAAAAAAACTTTGTGAGACTGTTTGATCTCAAGCGGACGACGTGTGCAACGGGTCCATCTCCTGGAGGAGGACAGACCGGCTCCATGTGGGAACGTTGAAGGAGTTAAGAGGAGGAGGTGGTGGTGAGGAGCTGGTCGCTCCACGCCGTCTCCTCCAGGTTTATTTCCACAAACGCGTCAGTGGAACAAACAGCTGGTGAGAATTTAAGAAAGACACACGCCGACATTACACTGAGATTATTAAAGGCAGAAAATATTGGATTCAACTTCACCGTCATCATTTTTAATCACAATAATGGCTCAAATGTACATTTTGAGGAGGAGATTGTCATTTCGGCTCCAAATGGCCCAGAGATAGACTGTGATTATATTGCCTGCGGTTGTGTATTTGCATAATCTTACATGGGTTGTTGTTTTTGTTGTGCGTGGTCTCCCGGGGTCCATCGAGGATCAGGTCTGAGCTCAGGGGGTCAAAGGTCACGTCAGACGTCTGTCCACCAGGATCTGGAGACCACACAGGAGAATAGCCCACCACGCGTCCTTCAGGTCAGGACAACATTTACATTTATTGAAATGTATGGAAATATGTGTTATTATTCCACCTTTTTCGCCCATGGACTCCTTCTCCTCCGTCTGCGGACTCGTGCCGTTGGATGTCGGAGGAGGTGAAAGGTCGTTGGTGGTCACTTGCTCTTTGGGAGGAGCTGGAGCTTTTTTCAAAGCACACAGGTCAGGTCAGGGTGGAATTTGGACACACACGTTCATTTAAAAATCAACACAAAAGCACCACACAAGGTCACACCGAGGTCGTCCAGGTAGATGGGTTCAAAGTTTCCGGCGGGCTCGCTGAACTGACTGACGATGGGCTGGGTACGCTGGAGGTCAAACGAGTACATCTGGGCACACACAACTTTGTGTTATTTACACGCGTGTGTGTGTTAAAACGTGTGGGGAGTGGTTCTCCTACTTTGGAGGCTCTCCTGAGACAGAAGAGGATGACGCACAGAGCGATGATCACCAGAATGATCACAATCATCAGCACGTAACCTGCAGAGTCAGATTCATTTGCAGATTTACCGCAAGAGAACACAGTCTGAGTTCCAAAAATGAAACATTGAAAGCGTATTCTAATAATTACCCAGTGACGAATGACCGGAGGCTTTAAAGAGGGAAAGAAAAATCAGAAATCACAAAATGCCAAAAGTCACTTCCTCACCTTCATTTTGGCGCTGAAAATAACAATTAGTTGTGTTGCCAATTGACGTTTGTGAAATGCCTTCCATGTTTTTGCTCAGAGAAAGAATTGAAATGTGGAATTGTTAAACACGCTGTGTGAGTTGTCGCGTGTGCGCATGTGACAGTTGTGGTTTGACACACAGGATGCTGCCTGTGGCCCGTTGTACCCGGCTGTGAAGAGGTGTGGGCCGTCGGCATGGCGACCGTGGTCCCGCGAACGTCGGCATCCTTTGTCGTGTGGCGCGGCTCTCTGGTTGTGTTGTTTTTGCTGTGGAAAGCGCCATCGTCCGTCCTGCTGGTTTGGGATCCGGTCTGTGGACAACATGCCCAAAGCTCCAAATGATTTGAAATCGTCGCTGTCTGACAGATTCAGAAAAGTATTTTCGACCCATAATTGAATTCATGGGAGGGCTCCCTGCCGTTGGTTTTCTTTATTTGGCTCCTACCGTGACGTCTGGTGATCGTGTTGCATTCACTGTCCCTTTATATTCGGTGTTAATCAGAAGCTCCAAGGGCGTGGAGGCCAACCAGGGGCCGGAGGTGCCTGTGGCAGACGTGGACACAGAGTTACCATGGGGACGGTTCTGAGTGTAACTCACGAATGGACAGTGTGCGTGTGTGTGTGCCCGATCGCAGGACTCCACCCACTCTGGTCCGCAAGACCTTCTGTCCGAGTGGACTCGTGTTGTGCGTCCATGGAAGACACTGTTAGAACTGACACACACATTTGGTCAATTATACACGAAATGTCTTTTTTGTAACTTTTGACCTCTGACCTTTGGTTCGGCATCAGCTCAATGATTTCCTTGAATTTACGATGTTGACCATGAAGCCACGAGAAATATTTTTTCAGTTCAATTTGCATGTTTTTCTCCCATGTCGTTTTCTCATTGTTACTTTGCTTTTCGCTGTCTCATTTAGCGGGCTATGACCTTTGTGTTCCACTTCCTGTGTGTGAGCAGGCGTTTCCATGCCATTGAATGAAGCTTAAATATTCATTCTCCAACATGCAAATATAGATGTATATATTTACCTATATATATATCTCTGTGTGTGTGTGTAGGAGAGTCACTCATCAAATACAAATATGATAGTAGAGAGATTTCAGCACCGAGGACGTTTCTGCAGCGTGAGAGCGGGAACCTTCATCACACGAAAGATTTCCTTTTTCTCCTCAGTATTTTTTGGAATCTTATTCGAATCTGTTTTTATACGACTTGGATCGAACAATATCAATCATTCATAGTAAAAGTGTGAGATAGAAGCAGCTCGACTCACCGAGGAAGCACATGCAGCTCCACAACTTCGCCATCGCGACAACTTTATCCCCTCTCTCTCTCTCTCTCTCTCTCTCTCTCTCTCTCTCTCTCTCTCTCTCGCTCTTTCAGATGTTGTTTCCTGATGATGTTGGAGGACCTTCCAAGAAGTTGTTGGTTTATTTAATTTTTTTTTGCTCCTCCGTCGTCTCACTTCTTTGCTCTCTCTCGCTCTCTCTCCCCCGTCTCTCTCTCTCTCTCTCTCTCTCTCTCTCTCTCTCTAACAGTAACAGTCAGTTTTTGAGGAACTGAATCATGCACTGCAGCATCGAGGCTCCATATCAACGCCGGATACTAGAACCAATACTCTCACACTGTGCTGCTGAAAGTTTTCCCACTCTAACAGATTTACTTATATATACATAGATATAGATATATCTATATAAATATATATAATTATCTCGAGAGAGAGAGAGATATCTATATATATATATCTCGAGATAATTATATATATAAACAAACAACTTCTTGTAAGG
>JAFBJU010010940.1:337533-360371 GCA_016785305.1 Colistium nudipinnis
CGAAGATAATAAATGTGTGTATTGTACAAGTGCAGTGCCATGGCCGTGGAAGGTTGTAGCGTCACCCTAGTGGCGAAGCTGCGTATTACAACCCACCAGAAATGTGTGGAATAAGGTGGAATAAGTTCCTGGGTCAAATGTGCATGAAATGAACAGAGTATCAAAGCAAACATCAAAATGCCATTTATTGATCAGACGTGGTGTCGATTGATTTCAGGGTGCTGACATGAAGAAGAAGACGAGGCCGTAGATCAGACAGGTTGGGTGGAGGGGAGCCGAGGCCGACCGGTCACTGCTGCCGTTCGCTGGAGGTGCACACGCGCGCGCACACACACACACACACACAGCAACACACATCGCACAATGTTTACCACGTTTGGACAGTCGGAGGTCAAAGGTCAGTGTGCAGCTCCACATGGGTGTATATGCAGCCTCTTTTTCATGGTGGATAAACATTTGAAACACAGTCTCGACTCTGAGTGAAGCCAGAACAATAATTGTTTGTTTCAAACACTCGTTCTAGTCTTTGTGCGGAGTTTACCTGAGGAGGCCGAGTCCCCGCTGCCGGGACCCGAGAGATCTTCGTCATCCATCTCAGCATCAGCGTCTCCGTGAGATGGCACCACTGCAGCTCCTGCAGGTCAGAAACAAGAGACGGTTATTGGAATCTGCCTTTGAGCGATTTCCGTTCAAATCTGGTCGGCCTCCAGCGCCTTGGATCGGGAATCCCAGATTAGGAGCCTGCTGTGTGTTTTTGAGGTCTCCCGCAGAACTGGACCACACAGGAAGTCACCCTCAGCGACAGGAAGTGGGTGTCAAAGATGTGAGACGAGGCTCCAATCTAAGTGAGATGTGGATCTGCGGGGCTCCGTCACACCGGTGGATTATCGCGGCTCCCACGTGAGTTGGTTTCGGACTCACCCAGAGTCCACAGCAGCAGATAAACCTTCATCCTGGCCGTCATCGCCATGGTTGTCACTCTCCTCTTCTTCTTCTTCTTCTGCCCCTCCGAAGGTCTCCGCTGTCGCTCTGTCAGCTGTCGCCCGCTGAATGTGCACAGAGGGACAGGAACCAGCTCACCACAGACAGACGTCACATCACAAAGCTGGAGGAAGCGGTCCACCTCGTACCAGGTCCTTGAAATACTACATTTATTTCTAAATCTCCTCTCAAGTTGTAGCAGGAAGGCCCTAACATCTGCAAAGTAAAATCAAAAACCTCAATTTGGGACGGGTGATCATTTGTCATCAATAATGAACAGGTCCGATAAACTGGGAATACATCAAAAAATGTATCCAATCAATCAAGTTTAAAAAATGGAAAGAATGAATAGCATAGAATAACAACATCGTCGATATTAATAATACGAATGATAAAAGATAAGCTCACAGGAAGTGAATATAATGTGTATTTTTCTAGAGTAGAAAGTAGAAAGTCAAGATTTCTGAATTCATTCAAAATGCCATAAAAAAGTGCGATATTTTTATTTTAACCCTCGGGTTTTAGATTTCAACAACTGTTGCAGAAGAAGAAGCTTTCCATAAATACATGAATCCAAAAAAAGAGCCAGACATGGATTACAATCATGAAGATCATTTATGGCCTGTACTCCAGTTCTTTTTTCAAATCGTTTTGGCAAATCATTTCATTTCAACAGGAAAGCAAAGAACCGAGCTCACTTTTGATCTTAAAAACAATTCCGCATCAGATATTTGCATGAGATGAATCTTAAATAAATGTCATTATTGCCTCTCGGTATATGGCGCCAAAATCTCTTTCAAAGTAAGGCTTTGTCATCTCTCTCTGTTTGAGCGTCGACACGAAACAAACAACAGGAAGTTCTGCATTTTTCTCCAGAAAGTTTCGCCCCTCGAAATTAAAACTAATTAAAAAAAAAGCTCTGGGAGAGGAACTGAGATGCAGAAGCTCAATAACACAACAACAGGGACAAATATTAGAACACACAAAAAAAAACACACATGCAAAAATACACAAAGCTCACCCGCTTTAAATACATGTAACTGATCATTTTATTTTTTAATACGGCTTTTGGCCACATGAAGTTTTGTTTATACAGTCTCATTTTACGGATTGGAATTAAACATCCTTTTGTTTAAAAAAAAAAAGACAAATATTTCACATTTTTTCACATCAAGAAACAGTGTCCAAAAGTCTGCGCTAAAATCCACCAATATGTAGAAAAACAAAACAAAATCCACGAGCCAGGAAATAAGTCCTGAACATAAATATGATCCACAGGGAAAAAGAGCCCAAAAATATTCAAGTGCTGCCAGGAAAAAATATGTATACTGTACTGTCCAAAATCAATAACTTACTCACACGTAGATTTCCAAGGCTCAGGCTTCTGCTGGTGGCTGCGATGGATCGACGGATCAGCCCGGGGCGATGCTGTGCTCCTGGGCCGTGGCGGCCAGCTCTTTGAGGAACTCGGCGTACAGGACGATGGCGAACACGCGGCTCTTGGCCTGCGGCGGGATGGCGGGACACGGCGGCAGGACGGCCAGGGGAGGCGGGGCCAGGGGAGCGCTCCTCACTGAGCCGTTGGGACGGGACGGGTCCGGGATGAGGTCGCCGCCCCGGAGCTCCAGGCTCTCTGAGGAACACCAGGACGTGAGGAGGTCAGTCCCAGCAGGTTTTCATCTACTTTAAAATCTGTTTGACCTCTATATGGTTTCTGTTCGTTGTTGTTGTTGTTATTATTATTATGATGATTATTATTAATAATATTATTATTGTTATTAATATTATTATTATTATTATTATTATTATTATTATTATTATTATTATTATTATTATTATTATTATTATTGTTATTGTTATTATTATTATTATTAATAATAATAATAATAATAATAATAATATTGTTATTGTTATTTCTATTATTAATGTTGTTATTATGATTATTATTGCTATTTTTATTATTATATTTAGATATATTTATATTATTATATCGCTTCAAATTTGTTGGATTGCTTCTGATTTAGAATTTCGACCTTCTGCAGATTTTTTTCCCTGCGCGCGCGTTCACCTCTGATCTTTTCCTCCTGGTCTCTGGCCAGCAGGAACCTCCAGGCCTGAGTGACCAGGGCCGGGTAATCCGCTCTGGCCTCCACGTAGCGCTCGATCTCGACTCGCACCGACACCAGCACCTGCCGAGACACAGAGTCAGGGGAGCCGTGGCGGGCGGGAGGCGTGGCGGCGGCAGGCGTGTGTGAGGCGTGTTACCTGGTGCAGCGTGCGGACGCCGGGCTGCCGCGTGCTCTCCGAGCTCAGCAGGAAGCTCCTCAGCAGAGGTTGAGGGTACGAGGCCAGCTGGACCAGGATCCCCGTCACCAGCAGGTTCACGGAGATGGAGTTCTCCAGAAGGTTCTCCAGCCGGGACAGCAGCACGCTGATGAACGGTCCTGGGACGCCACAGGAGGAAACGCGAGGGGATGACGAGTTTGATCCTAATGACGCCTTTATGCTAATGAGATTTCCAATCAGAGACAGACCTGTGAATGGAACTCCGTGTTTTCTGCTGCTCTTCTCCATCTCCTCCTCACCTTCACCTTCTGGCTCCTCCCCCCAGGAGTGAAAGACTGACTCCTCCCCCTCCTCCTCCAGTTTCTTCCTGAGCGCCCGGACCCTCGCCCTGAAGGTGCCGACGTTGTCTGTGATGTCCTCGTGGTCCGGCTCCAGGCCGAGGGAGAGCATGAGCTCACGGTACTGGGACAGGAAGCTGTCCTGGTGGCTGCTGGGTAAAGACAGCCTTGTTTGACGCGGTGTTGTGTTGTGTGCGGGCCGTTGTTGTGTGGTGCGCTCTTCTTCAGCTTGGTTCATGTTGTGACTCTTTGTTTTAAAGCCATTGCGAACTTCATGTCCTTCCTCCTCCTCTTCCTCCTGCCTCCTCCCACATTCCTCGCTGCTCCTTCTCTCCTCCTTTTCTCCATCCGGGCTCGTCCTCCTTGACGACACGACGCCGTTGACCGTCTCCATCACCGTCCTCCCGGTTGTTGAGAACATCGTCGTTGTCGTCACTCTCTGAGCGCGTGACCCGCTTCCCCTCGCCAGCCGATTGGCCGCCATGATTCGCTCCAACATGGCCGCCTCGGTGTCTTTCTGAGCCACCAGGTCGTAGACCCGGACGTCGTCCTGGAACTCGCACTCCTCCACGTACGAGCCGTGCACCAGCTTGGTCGCACTGCGCCGCATTTCCTGGATGTGCCGCGGAGGAAGAGGAGGTGCGTGCGAGGAGGCTCCCGGGGCGACGCCGCCATTTTGGCTCATCGCCCACAAGGGGTCGTCGTCGGCGAAAATGTCATCCCATTCCAGCTCCATGGCCGAGGTGGCTCCTCCCGCCTGGTTGCCCCTGGTAGCCGTATCCGAGGGGGGGGTGGGAGGAGGGGTGAGGGCCTGAGAGGAAACGGAAGCGCTCCTGATTCTCTGGTGGTTTTCCCGCTCTTCTCCTCCTCCTCCTCTTCCTCCTTCTCCTCCTCCTGCCTGAGATGGGTTCCTGTCAGGCGAAGGGTCCGTCCCGTCGTACAGAGCCGACCAGAACCGACAGGCCCTGCGGAACCGAAGCGTCACACACAGATCCGTCAACAACTGGAGGTCCGTTCATGTATGGATTATAATGCAGGTGAATCCTGGGGGATTATCGGGTGGAGCAGCCTGACCTTTGGGAGGCGGAGATGTTCTGCCGGGCGTCCAGCAGGTAGTGGAGGTAGTTCACGTCCATGAAGAAGTCTGAACCTCGACAGTAAACCACACTGTCCGACACCGACAGCCCTAACACGGAGAAAACACGTTAGCGCATGCGCACACGTGACCTGTGTGTGTGTGTGTGTGTGTGTGTGTCACACTGACCGGCTCCTTTGGGCCAGTGGACCTGCTCATTGTGCGTGTGGTGGAGGTGGACGGGGCACCAGGAGGGCGTGAGGAGCAGGAAGGAGGAGGCGCAGGAGGAGGAGTGTCTGCGCCGCAACGAGGAGCGCTGCCTCCGGCTCAGGTGGACACACGGAATCAGATACCTGAGCACACGCAAATCTCGGTTTAAATTCATCTGTCCGGATGAAGGATGAGGAGGAAAAATCCTCCTCATCCACATGATGGCTCGGGTGAAAGATGGAGTAGAACCTGAACACCAGCTGCAGCATGACGTCTTCGCAGAACAGACCAATCAGAGTCCGGAAGAGAGCCAGAGACACCGTGCCCAGCTGAGAGAGATCCCGCAAATATTTACATTGTTAGTATTTCTGCGATTGTCGTGTATTTGATCAATTCCTGTGTGTGTGTGTGTGTGTCACCTGGAAAGGTGTGTTGACGCGGCTGACCAGCGTGTCCAGGACGTGCACGTTGTCGTGCGTGTGCAGCAGGATGAAGGACAGGAAGGTCTGCAGGAGGGCGGGCTCGGAGACGGAGCGCAGGAACAGCTCCAGGTACGCCGTGGTGGTCATCACCTCCTCCACCGTCAGCTGGCCACGCCCCCCCCCCAGAGAAATCGTCAGGTGAGCACCGCATTTATATATTTTCTGCATTCTATTCTGAGGCTTTTGTGCCATTGTCGTGCGTATGACAAGAATTGTTGATTCTCGAAGGGGGCGCGGTGATGCGTTCAGGGACCTTGTGCAGAGCAGGAGCCAGAACGGGAACCAGGAAACCCTTGTAGATGTACCCCAGCAACTGAGAGCGGACGGCGGGATGAGCGACCTGAGAGAGACGGATGGAGAGGTCAGAGGTCACCGCCTCTGGGTGTTTGTGTGATTGTGTGCGGTACCTTGGTCACAGCGCCACAGAACTCCAGTGAATGCAGGAAGTGGACGAGCGCGGGGACCTGTTGACCCCCAAACATCATTCAAAGAAATGAAATCCATTTTGAGCAGAAATCCTCTGGTGCCGGTGTGGTCGTCATGGTTACCTGCTGCCAGTCGGCCGGGTCCAGACAGTACCAGTCCTCGCTGTAGACCTGAAGCCGGGCCGGAAGAGAGGAGTAGAGTCCGGACAGACCTGTGGCCAACACCTGCACGCGCGAGCGCGCGCACACACACACACAGGTGAGATTGGCTCCTTCATTCTCTCAACATCTGCAGCCTCACGTCTCCGGCCAATCAGGCGCAGACTTACTAATCCCCCTGCGCGCGCCCGCGTGTGATTGACTAATCTGCTGTGTGTGTGTGTGTAAAGATTGAGGTCAGAGTTTGGTCACATGGGTGTAAACCTCACACAGCGCCCTGCTCGTGTCTGAGCCCGCACCGTAAAACATTCCAATTAAACTGGCAATGGTGGAGCCAACATGGCCGACACGGGGCCCGAGGAGCTCATCTCTCTCTCTCGAAAAGGCTTTTCTCGCTCTCCCCCTGAGGAAAATGCATGAGCTCATTCGTTGATGACATAACTGTGATAACGAGATCACAAAGCAGAGGGGAGTTGAACGGAGACTGAAGCACAACGCCAACAGACACAGATCGGATTCATAATAAAGGATTAGTTCAAAAAAACAGCCTTTTCCTGCCATTCACGCAAAACCCAGAATTCATTGCGTGTGTGTTGTGTACTCACAGGACAGAAATATGTGTTGTCACTGATGTGCCGAGCCACTCGAGGCTCGGAGGCCGACAGAGACATGATGAGCAGCAGAGCGTCTCTGGCCTGCTGCCCCACGGAGCCCTGCCTGGGACGCACACGCGCGCACACACACACAGGTCACACCAGGTCAGTGTGTGTGTGTGTGTGTGTGTGTGTGTGTGTGTGTGACGCCTACCTGTGTGTGTACGGGATGAGCAGGGAGAAGAGGAGGAAGTTGGCGGCGCCCTGGTCCTCGCTGGTGTGGAAGAAGAGCTCCAGCACGGAGGGATCCTTGACCAGAGCCGCGCACAGCTGGTTCAGCAGGAGCACAAGCTCCGCCTCCACCACGCCGCCGCCGCCGCCGCCGCCGTCTGCTGAGGAACAGCACGCCATCAACTCGACATCTACGCCATGTGTGAGCGGATCATTGCCGTCATTCTGTCAATTCTATTCCTGAAACTGGAGTGATCAATCACCGGTGCCGGCCCCGGCGCAGGACGCCAGCAGCATCATGAGCGGCCTCAGGACGGGTTTGTGGTGCAGCAGAGGCTGCCGGGCCTGGCTCAGCAGCATCTGGTACATCCTGAGCTGCTCCAGCTTCATGTCCTCGGTGAAGTGCCTCCTCAGGCTCCACAGGAACAGCCTCTCCATCACGCCCTCCACCACCACCAACTCCAGGATGGGACCCATGGCTCCTCCTGCAGGAGGCGCGACACCAATCGCATCAATCGCCACCCGACGAAGCCTTTTCCTTTTATTTTTGGCGACTGACCTTGCCCCGCCTCTTCCTCCATCAGCAGGAAGAGCATGTGTTCCACATAGTTCTGGACGGCGCTGGCCTCGTCGGCGGGGATGGGCCCCAGGCGGGACGTCCCGCCGTGACCGGACAGGAAACCCAACGCACCGGCGCCGCTGCGACCCGGCTCGTGTTTCTCCAGGATCTTCACCACCTGCAGAAAGAGAGAGAGAGAGGTGGGACGCACACAAAACAACAACATGAATATGCAAATATGGCTCATGTGGACATTTGCATATTGTTACTATTTTACTTTATCTTATAAATTAAGCAGCCGTTCTGTCTGTGAATTTATGAATGAAAAGAGAGAGAGGGAGGAGGAGAAGAATCTGGACTTGTGTTAACCTTTGACCCCTGAGCTGCGTCAGATTATGACCACACACACACACACCGTGTGTGTGGGGGTTTTCTTGGCTCCTTTTGCAGAGGGAGCTTTGTTCTAAATGGATCCTGTGTTTAAGGGCCAAAGTCTGGGTCAGAAACGCACACACACACACACAAACTGTGTGCCAGCCATTATCAGGAAAATAGGACAAACTGAAGAGAGTGAGAGACAGAATAGATAAAGAGCAGAAAGAAGAGAGAGTGAATTTAATCGGATTGATTGATTACCTGTGCCCAGTGGTTCTTAAAGACGATCATGCAGGTCTCCGGGTCCACCCCTCTCAATGTGAGAGACTTCTTCCGGTTGCCCATGACAACCACCGAGGCCATCATCTTGACTGGCTGTCAGGCAGCTATAGCATGTTCATACGTTAATGTGTTGTGCGTGTGTGTGTGCGTGTGTGTGTGTGGGGGGGGGGGGCATCAGGTGCTGCGACCATCCCAGGATCAAACACGTTTCCTGGGCTCGGCCCGGCAGCTGTAGTCCTGCAGGAGGTCATAAAAAAAACACTTATTTAGTCTTTATATTTCACACACTTAAGTTTACCTGTATTTTATAAATGTATTGTTGAACAACGCAGGAAATCTGACTGTATGTGTGTTTGAAAGGTTGACCCGATTTATTTCGCACAAATTTGAAACACAAAGATTAGCGGTGGGTGGCGGATGGGGGAGGGAGACGTAGAGTATGACTTTAGCCTGCATCAATTCATCCTTGTTTTTTTTGTTTTTTTTTATCTCTGTCTGACTCTTAACATCAGCCAAGGCCCAAACAGGAAGTGAAGGTTGTCAGCCGCTGTAGAGGAAACAGGAAGTGTGGTCCCAACGTGCCCGAGTCCCACCCTGGGCGTTCCAGGACATTCCGGGAATTCCCAGAGAGTTTGCAAAGACCCCCCCCCCCCCCCCCCCCCCCCCCCCATTCCCAGAGAGTTTGCAAAGACCCCCCCCCCCCCAGTGCACAGTGCACGGTACCTGTGTGCACCCACCACATGGGCGAGCAAGCCTGTTGTCCTGAGAGAGAGAGAGAGACACACAAAGAAGCATATAATAAACATGTGATGATACAAAAAGGAAATTCAACCACAATCCAACACACACAGAGATTAGAGGCCCAGATGGTGAAGGATGGATTTGTAAACTGTGTGTGTGTGTGTGTCTGTGTGTGTGTTTGATTGTGAGACCTTGATGTTTAATCCCAATCCACCAGCATAACCCAGTGTGTGAGGGAGTCTGTCATAGGCTACATCTGGGGACACGTTTTAGACTAAAATAAGCATCCTGTGTCCACATCGGGGTCAGAGGTTAAAGGAAATCATTTGGAAATGAATCCAACCAATGACAGCGTGTGTATGTGTGTGTGTGTGCGTGTGTCCTTGTTAATTTCAGACGGTCACATGCCATCACACAAACCAAGGATTAAACACACACACATAAACAAAACACACAGATGGGCTGGAGGTGTTCACATTGTTTCTGACCTGCTTTAAAATTCCGCTCTGCAATTCAGTCGTTTTCTCACAGACACTGTTTACAGATTCTGGAGAAAAACTCCATCACTCTATTATTAATTCATAATTGCAACTCGCAGGTGTGTTCAATGACGCTCCAAATTCTGGTGCACGGTGGTGCCAACTCTGAAGTGCACCACCACACAGTGTGTGTGCAGGCCAATGAGGTCCATATTTACATTCCAATGTATCCCATTATTCTGAAAATTGTTTGTATTTGTATTAATTTTCTGTAACGTCTCATTTGTATGTCTCAGATGCTCCACTGATTCTTCTGTGTTGATTTATGCTATTGTGTGCTTGATTATGGGTATTTACCCTTATTTTATTTTTCCAAACGCAGCAGCTGTTTTCTGCATCTGAGACTCAAGTAGGACCCACACACACACACACACACACACACACTGACCTGCAGTGAGTTGATCCTCAGAAAGAAACCCCTGTGTGTAGATTCAACTGTTGCTTGTTATTCCCAAAACAAAATCAAACTGGCCCCAAACTCCGGAAGAATTGAAACAACAATGAAATCACAAAGTGAAACCCGGAGCTTTGAGCTGCTGAGATATTTTAAATCCACTCCGACCCGACTCTGGGGCTTTTAAGCCTCTCAGCTGTCAATCACTCTGCGGGCTGCTAGGTAACCCCGTGGCCCCGCCCACATCTACAGCAAACCGCGCCCAATGAGAGAGAGAGAGAGAGAACATAATCAGAGAAAACAAGGAATGAAATCATTTTAAAGAAGTTGTAATGTCAGAGTTGAGCCACCGGAGGGCAGCACCGACTCCACAGTCACTCTTTAATAAAGTTTTCATATTTTATAGACGGAATAAGATTTGTGAAATAAGATTATAGATGCATGTACAGATTTTTGTCATTTGTTTGACTTTTTTCACTTTTATGTTTATGTTTATGAGGAACAGATCATTGTTTATACATAGTAGAGTGAATGAGTCGCAATGAAAGTTGTATTATTTATTATATGTCCCTTCCTATTGAGCTTCCTGTTCTTCATGTCATTTTTATCTTCTACTTCTTTCATGATTTACATCTGTTGATGATTGAACATACATTTGAACCTCACCCACACACTGTGGTTGTGTCGTGCCTTTTATTTTGTGTCCGGTTGTTTTCATGTTTTAGTTTGTTATAGTTTATTTTTATTGCTCTTTATTGTAGTTTTTGTCTCTTTTTGTTCCTTTCCAGTTTCTTTGTGGTTCTTTACTGTCAGAGTGGTTGAGGACATGTGCTTCTCTTGTCTTGTCATGACCTTTAACTCTTTTGTTTTGCTTTTTTTTCCTCGTGTCCATGTTTTTTTTTATTCGGGCGGTGACGTCACGCGGCCTGGGGGGACGCGCGCGCGCCGGTGTGTCTCGTGCTCGCGCAGAGAGGGACACCGAGACAGAGTTGAACCGAAACCCGGCTCAGCCACCGGCGGAGCCTTCGCGTCCCGGCCCCGTTCGGACAGTGTGACTCCCCCGGGCCTGCGGACACGGAGCCCCGGGGCCTCCTTCCCCCTGGAGGCCGCTTTGACCTCGGAAGTTGACCGAGTTTGGGTGAAGTTGTGCCGCATGAGAGCAGCAGCTGTAGCCGCGGTGGATGTTAGCGACGACGACGGAGCAGGAGTAATGTCCCGGTCCTGACCCGGTTCTGTCCCCCTGTGTTCTGACCCGGCCCACTTCCCCCGAAAGTCCCGGTCCAGGGAGCCAGGAGCCAGGAGACATGGCCGAGGCTCGGCCCGAGGAGGAGGAGGACAACATGAGGAGGGACACCCGGGAACAAGTGGTCCGACGGCCGAGCAGCTCGGGAGGTAAAAACCCCCTTTCGTAACGGAGTCTTTATTGGAATAAAGTTCTTTTCCCGCCACCGATCGATTCCTGTGATCGATAAGTGATGGATTCAGAAGTTGTTAGCGGCGTTTTCACCTCGGTTCTTTTTCGGAGGTGAGGAAAGTGGTTTAATGTCAAGAAGATAACGTTCTACGAAGAGCTCCACGTCGAAATATAGTCTTGGTGAAACTTGATCGTGGATTAGAATCGATCGATTACTTTTTCAGGAACAGCACCTGCGTCGATAACCGATAATCAATGTCTCCGCCATTTTGGGCTCGATGATTATTATCCGCAGCTGTTTCTTAATGGACAGGTTCATTTACACAGGAATGCAGTTGGAAATGTATATTTATTTTTAAATATAACAATTGTGATGGAATGATAATTGTTATATTTATAAATAAAACGATAAATGTGATAATGACTATTGGCGTTTTAGGACCAAATACGTATTACTGATAATAACTCTGTATTAACTTCTTTTTCAATTCCTTTCTAATTGCTTTGTGTATGACTGTTCGTGGGTGTAACCAGCTTGATCCCAAAGTTGTGGGTCAAAGTTCACACACACAGGACTCTGCCTCGACCTACCATTAGTTTATTGTTCACAGTTTACAATTGAAAACACAAGTTCTAGTGTCATTTTATATAGTGTGTGTGTGTGTGTGTGTGTGTGTGTGAGAGAGACAGAGGCCTTGGAGAATACATCCTCACCTTTTAGAAAAATCCACTTTTTCAAACTTTGTAGGATGTCTCGGAGCCGCCCGGAACTTTAAACTGCGTATTCTGAATATTTAAAGTTTGTTTCACTCTGTGATCACGAGAAAAGAAAAAAGACAAATATTTACGGTTTCTGTAGCTTCTCAAATAGAACAGAATTGGAACATGTCACTTGAACAGGGGGATTTTTGGGGGGGAATGAGGAGACAGGAAGTGGGATTGACAGTTGACAGGAAGTGCAGAACAAATAAATCCAGGCCAATAACAAAAGAATTGGCGTTGTTGGCCTGTGTTTCGAGTTAGTGTGTCTTTAGTTGTTTCCCTTCACTGAAGCTCCTCTCGTGACCTTTGACCTCTGCCACCCACCGCCCCTGAGGCTCCACGGAGCCAGACTTTTAGCTGAGGTGTGCGTTTGCGTGTTTGAACGCAGCTGCAGGCCCAAACATCTGGAAGCATTAAAAAAAACTCCAGATGACTCCAGCTGGAAAAATCCCTGGTCGGCCAATCGCTGCGTCTCCCGGCGCTCGCCGTCGGCCAATCGGGAAGCCGGGCCCGCACGGAAGGGGGGCGGCGCTCTCGGGCCTGACGTCTGCAGAAAGACAAAAGCAGAGAAGAGGAGGACAGACGCGTTCGCAGGAGTTTAGGAAGAAAAGAAGAAGATAAAGGAGAATATTTCTCTGACCTGTTTATCAGTGGAGAGGGAGAACCAGCTTCCACTCCTCCTTCGTTTCTTTGTTCACTTTGAAAAGGTGATGACATGCTTCTTTTTTGACTTGCAGTTTTTCTATTTTTAGTTTGGGACTTTTTCATCCACTACGTGCGACGTCCTTGGTGCGTTGTTTTGTCAATCTGACCGCGATCAGCTGATCCAAGAAAAGTGTTTTTCACTTTATGATCCCGATCTGCGTTTCTCTCTCTCTCTCTCTGCAGGTCGTCCCGACAGACGCAAGCCCGAGCATCGTCACAGGTCAGACATTTTTCAATGAATCCTCCAAAACCCGCACGTCACCTGACCCTCCAGGTGTGAACAGGAAGCAGCCGAGCCACAGAAAATCATCATTCACGAGTTCAGACTAAAACACAACCCTCAACTTATCGTTGTGAATGGTCGGTCTCCGTTTTTTTCCCCGTGTCACCATAGCAACAGCCATGGGTTGGACTGTTGCGATGACGCTTGTGTTACCAGGAGGCGTTTGTGTGTTTTTGTCAAATCGGATCTCATCCATACCATCATGCAACAATCAGTGTTTTTTTTTTGTTTTTTTTTCACAAAATAAATCTGTGTCAGAAGAAAACCTACTCGCACACACACACACCCATGCAACCCCCCCACTCCCCTCCCTTTGGTCTCTGGGTCTGACACACTCCTGAAAGTATTTGGGCTGTTGGCCGGTTGGCATGGCAACGAGCCCGGAGGAGTCACAGGGTTTAAAGACCGCGTGTGTGTGTATTGGGGGAACAGAGCCTCGGTTTGGGCTGATTTTACTGTCAGAATGTGCCGCAAATAAAGTCAGACCCAGACCAGGAAGTCAGTTTGAGTTTTTGTTGTGCAGAATGTGCGCAAGCGCTTACAAAGCACGACTGTAAAGTACAGTTGGAATTTCGTCCCTTGGTTGCTGTCGATGCGATTATTCTCCTTCAATCCTGTTGGATCTGTTTTCGATTTCTTCTTCTCCGTAAAAGGTCTGCCGAGCCTCAAAGTCCACCAAACGGTTCGGGGCCTTCATGCTGTGTGCAACTTTAAACTTGAACTTCACCCTGTGTTTTCTTTTCTTTTTTTTTGTGAATAGTCAGAAATGGAAAAGAGGAGGGAGTGTTTTTTTTTTCCCTTCTGGAGTCTATGTTTACAGCTCTGTGGTAGAGAGACGGAGACAAAGAGCCGGGGAGGTCTTCTCCTCCTCCAATCCTGCAGCTCCCGGGAAAAGTTCCGTCTATTCTACCAGGAATATCTCTTTTCTTCCCATTTTTCCTCGGCTAACATCTGGGAATTTGATCTCGGGAACGTTTTCGGGATCCTTTCTTTTTCGGTGATGTTTCTGGGAAAAAAAAAAAACGCTGGCTCAGCAGATTCTCACAGGAGGAACCAGAAAGGGAAAAAAAACTGTGGGGTGGGGGGGAGGGAGAAAGAGAGAGAGATGAAATGGTGACTCATGGTTTCCTTGTTTTTTCTCTCTCTCTCCAGCCAGGGTCCTCTCTCGTCCATCCGAGCCGTCATCAAGAGAAGTGAGTGTGAATATTAATATTCATTTATGTGTAAATCTTCTTCTTCGTATTATTATTATTATTATTATTATTATTATTATTATTATTATTATTATATATTATAACTCTCAGCTGTTTCCTGTCAGCCTCCACCAGGCCCACCTCTCTGTCCGAGACGTCCAGAGAGAGAGAGAGGGAGAGAGAGAGAGACAGGAGGTGCGTGACCTCTCGTGTTGACGTCCATCTATTTGTATTTGGAACATCATTTTAAATGTAAACCCTGACCTCATCATCCAGCGTATGTTTTTCTTTCCGGGACCCGTGGTTGCTAGGCGACCCGAGATCACCATCCTGTCCGCAGAGCCGCTGGCCTCCACTTCCTGGTTCCCGGGGGCCTCCGGGGGATTCCCTCCTCCACCTCCCCCCGCCGCGCAGATCTGGGGAGCTGCCATCCCTCCGTCCATCCAGGTGAACCTCCAGATGTTTTCCGCCTCTGGTCCAGATTCTCTGTGTCTGGTGTTATTGATGGCGTTTCTCTCCCTCAGCCTCCTCCCTCCTACGAGGAGGTGATCAGGGAGAAGACACAGGAGCAGGTTCTCCTGCCGCCCTCCTCCTCCTGCCCCGCCTCCTCCTCATCTACTTCCGGGATCACCATCTCCACGCAGACTGACCCAGGATCGTCTACAGAGGATCCTCAGGGTCAGGCTTTGCCAGCGAGACCTCGACGACCTCCTCGCCCCTGCCCTCCCACATCATCTCTCGCTGATGACCTCACCGCCAGCCAATCAGAGCTGGCGTCCCTGAGCGGTGACGGCGTTGAACCCTCTTCACCCCTGACCTTAAACTCTGGTGCTCAGACTGAGCTGCAGGTCACAGCTTCTTCTTCTTCTCACCTGCTCTTAGAGCGGCCCAGGCCACGCCCCCGTTCTAAGCTTGGCGTTCGGCCAATCGGCAGCAACGAGGTCAAAGTTCAGACGTTGGTGAAACTGCGCGAGGACGGTTTGGCGACGCTAGCCGCCCGCGCAGGAGCTGCTAACGACGCTAACCAGGAAGTGAGTCAGGGCAGGTACCTGCAGGAGCTGCTCGAGGCCTTCAGCTCCGACGACTGGGGCTTCCCCCTTCGCCATAGCGACAGCAGCGGGCACAGCCAATCAGACAGTGACGAGGAGGAGGAAGAGGAGGACATGGCCGCTCTGAGAGCGAGGATACAAGCCTTCGAGCAGCAGCAGGAAGTGGCCGATGGGAGCTGTGGGGACGCTGCTGTGACAAAGAGACCTGAACCGCGCCCTCGTCTCCAGGGGCAACCGGCCAAACAGGCCCCTCCCACCATCGCCCCAAAACCCAAAGGCTTTCCGCACGCTTCAAAACCATCCAGCAAAGTATTCTGGGAAGACAGCGGTTTGACAACGGTCACACACACAACAACTGAGTCATCGAGTGAAAACCCAAAACCTGAAGCTGCTCCCGAACCAGGACCTGGACTGTCCTTCACCCAGAAAGCCGCCAAGACCAGCGAAAAACCTTCCGTCGCACCCAAACCACTTCCTGCCACAGAGGCCGCCACGTCTCTGGACACGCCCCCCGTCCCTGCTCCCAGGCCGCCTCCCCCCAAACTCACCCCCTCCCTGAGCGACGCGCCCTCCTCCGCCAAACCTCCCCCCAGACCTCCGGTGGCTCCCAGGGTCAGCGTGGGACCGGGGGCCCAGGACAAGACCCCGACTCTGCCCCCTCGACCCTGTGTGGAGGCGGGGCCTCAGGCTGAAGAGGGGCGGGACACTGAAGACCAAACAGGTGCTGACCTCCACACAGTCTTTATTTTCATCATCGTTTAATATTTTATTACAGGATTTCAGTTTGTATCAATTATTATTCTTATTATCAATAAAAAGGCCGATTCATTATTTATCAATCGATTACGGGATCAATAAGTGGTAGATCTATTATGGGTCTGTATTGTATTATTGAGCGTGACTCTTAACCAGGTGACACTTGGCCCAAAGAGGATGTCATATAACACCAAAGCCTTCTGGGTAATATTCACAGTCCTTTCATTTCCTCTCATTTTTGTTGTCGTTTCAGTGACACCAGGAAGTGTTCGTCCGAGCGTCCCCACCAAACCGGCCGCGCTGACATCACCGCGCAGAGCCAGTGGTGAGTGAGAGAGAGAGAGTTATATTGTGCCATCCAAGCTCTGTGAGAGACTGTGCTGCGATTGTGTGAGAAGAAGAAAAGGCCCCACTGTTTGTCAGTGAGTTGTGCGTCTGTGCGCGTGTGATGCCGACAGCGCATGGGTGCGTCTCCAGGCAAGCCATGTAATAATGATCATAAAAGAGTCAAAAGTTGGTCCAAATAAATGTCATCTGATCATCCAGCTCCAAATCTGGCCCCCAAACCTCCAGGACCCGCTCCGGCCCTGAGGAGGGGCGCTGGGGTCCAGGCCAGGGCGGAGCCTCCTCTTCCTCCACGGTGAGGAAGTCATTCCACGGGGATTGTGTCGCGCAGCTGGAATGATGACCACGTATTGACGCTGCATTTGTCTCTTTAGGCCTTCCAGCGTGAAGCTCCTCCCCCTTCGCCCGCCGCCAATCAAATCCACACCTGGGCGCCCGCCGCCTCCGGCTGTCGGCTCATCCTCCCTAGCCAATCAGATCCCTCCGCCGGGTCCCGTGGGGTCAAGGCCGCAGGACTCCCCTCCCCCTTCTGTGACAGCCAATCCGCTGCAGGCTCAACGGGCCCCGAAGAGAGGCCCCCCTCTGCCCCCCCGTCCCAAACCTGGACATCCGCTCTACAACAGCTACGCAGTACGCAAGCACACGCACTCGCAGATCATGCCAACAGGTTTGAGGCCTGACGTGTCATTTCCTGCGTCCACCATAGAAACAGGAAGTGCTGATCGTCCTGGACGACCCCAGCCTGGCGTCCACAGAGCGGCCATCAGCTGAGGAAAAGAGTCCCGTAGCCCCGTCCCAGTGTCTCCTGGAGGTGGGGCCTGTCCCCCATCAGGACAGCGAGTGCAAACCGTCCCTGGAGGAGCTGTCCCAGGTACGGGACGTCCCGAACGTTAAATGCACAACAACAACAAATAAAGTGGTGATGATGACGATGTTTTCCTTCGTCCTTTAGTCCATCCTGCCTGTGGCTGAACAGAAAGAGGTGGCCGACGCCCCCCCCATCAGGTCCGACACACGCACACGCACACACCCACACGCACGCACAGCCCTCTCTCACCGTTGTGTCTGTGCAGCGGTCCTCGATGCGTGGCCTTGTTCGACTACGAGGGCGAGGAGGAGGACGAGCTCACCTTCTCCCAAGGCGATGTCATCGCCCTCCTGGAGCTCATTGGTCAGGAGTGGGGGCGGGGCCAGATCCACGGCCGAGTGGGGATGTTCCCGCTGAACTTCGCCGAGGTGCTGGAGCCGCCGTCATCGGAAGAAACCACAGAATCGCCCCAGATGGAGAGCTCGGGTGAGAAGAGGCTTTTCCGTTATTTTGACGCCAGAGAATTCAAATTTTCGCTCCAAAATCTTCCGTGATCTCAACCACAGATTATATGGATTTTTTTATTTTTTTTTATTTGAAAGTCATTTTTGTTATTCCTCCTCAGCAGGAGGAAAGACGCCACAGGACTCGAGCTCAGAGGTGAGTGTGTGTGTTAATGATAATGATTCAAATCATTTTTTGTGTGTGTGTGTGTGTGCGCGCATTCATGTGTTGATTTGCGTGCGTGTGCGCGCGCAGGCTGAGGAGTGGGCTGTGGCTCTCTTTGACTTCCCCGCTCAGACCGCAGACGACCTGTCCTTCCACCAGGGGGCGATGATCAGGGTCATCGAGCACATCGACTCTGAGTGGAGGAGAGGGAGGCTGGAGGGGAGGGAGGGGCTTTACCCCTCCGCCTTCACACAACCCTGCACGGGTACAACACACACACACAGTCGCACAATGCCAGGTGGGTGGGGATTAATCAATATATCACGAGGACGTTCGATCTGTCTCTTATGGCCAGAGCTGTGTTTGACTTCACAGCAGAGAGCGACGATGAGCTCACATTGAAGGTGAGTGTGCGTGTGCGTGCGTGTGTGTGTGTGTGTGTGTGTGTGCGAGCGCGCTTAACGACTCTCTCTCTCTCTGAGGTCCTGCAGGTCGGTGACATCATCAGTCAGGTGGAGACGGTGGACGAGCAGTGGATTGTGGGAGTTGTGGGTGAGAGACGTGGAATCGTGCCTAAAAACTACATCTCCCAGCAGTGATCAGGTTCTGCGATGAACTGGATGCGCGCGCGCGTGCGTGTGAGTGTTTCATCACGACACACACACCCGTTTACCTGGAGTTACACATTTTTAAATGACACTAAAGCAGCTGACCTGACATCACATCACCATGGCAACAGAGACTTTAGAACCACAAACAGACGGACGCCTGTTCCCGCGATGGGACGTCCCGACAGGACGTCCTCGTTGTGTGGTTGTGCGACCTGTCGGCGAGCGTTATAATCCCCAGGGAAACGAGCAGCGACACGTTTGTGAGGTTAGCAAACTGAGCGGTACTTCGAGTTATTTATAAAAGATCATTTCTATGTTCCTCATATTTCGTGGCCACACCTTTTATTTGATGTTTAACATTTCTGGCTCAATTTACTAATCCATAACGTTTAAATGCACAGCGTAAAAATCCACAACATTTCACAGTGCAATGTTTCTGATGTGTTTGATTTTCTTTATTTCATTTTTGGAAAGTGTCTATCAAACAGGTTAAAACTGGACGTAAAGAGCCGAGCGCAATGTTAGCCGTTGGTGGAACTCATTCAAACCTGGAGCGGATTCATAATGTCATTTTAAGTTTTTTATGCAAATAAAACTTTGAGGCTTGAAGTCTTTTTTATTTTTTATTTTTACCAACTCGCTAAATTGGAGTAGATTGGACTTGCTATGCTAATGTCCACCATTGATTGTTGATGTTGTGGAAACCACACAAAGGGACAATGCAGTTTTCCCAGGATGCAACAGCATTCACATTCCAGGTCCTCTTTCCGTGTTTTTCATTTTTTTTTCCCCCCAACAAACGTACATGTTTCATATCCACACACGTCACGTGACACGTCCAGCTGGGACCCGTCTTCCTAAAATCATCGCACACAGAATCGCGGTTTTTAAAAAATGGATCAAAGAAGATTTTTTTTTTTTCTTTTGGATTTCTTTTAGCTGCCGGGGGCTTCACACCGTGTTTACATGAAATGGATTGTCTTATAATTTGAAATGATTCAGCGGAAGATATGAATCCACCTCAGATTCTTGTCATCTACTGCACTTAATAAAAAAAAGAGGCATGATGGGAAGTGATCTCACACACACACACACACACACTGCATTGGATTAAAAAAAACACAAAGGGCCCATCAGCTCCATGCTCCTCTGGTACCAACTTCTTTAAACCGTTATTTGATTTCCAGTGAAGATTTGATCCTGAATGCACCTTAAATTAAAAGCTTTTTTTTTTTCTTCTCAGGGACAGTGAATGCATCACAGAGATGCTGCCTTCAGGTGCGTGTGGAAAAAGGCTCCTTATGGTTTGGTGTAAAGCAAAGAGAAAATAATTAAGACGACTGGGTTCATAGCAGGCAGAGGAGGTCAAAGGCCGAGCTACTGGTGGGAGGAGCAGGGGTCAAAGGTCACTCAGGAAATATGACTATCAATTTGGAGATAGTTTTTGCCCTTTGTTTGTATCCCTCTTTGCGACGGCAGGAAAGTCTGCATCAAGGCCGTGGGAACACATTAATCGCCATGACGACAGTTTCAGGGTTTTTTCTTTGAAGTGACCCCCCTCCCCCTTATTTAATGCGAACACACACGTAGTTTAAGTTTAACATGAATATACGGAAACCTCACACGCACACAATCAACAGGCGGCATGAATGACGGCCGGATGGAGCGATACGATTGGACGGGAACGTCTTTTTTTTTTCCCGTCCGGAACTGAGAGGGAAAATGTTTTCTTTTCGCATCCTTTCCATGGTGAGATTTTTATCTTTAATTGTATTTTTTTTTTTTTAATGCTACGTTTTTTCCCTACCTATCACAACGGACTCGCACAGACAGACGGATATTTACAGTCTATTTACATCTTCTCTCCATCAGCTGCAGGTTGGAGTTCCTTGGAGTTTTTCAAAGATATTCCTATTTTGGATTGGCGTCTCCTCAAATCGGAATTTCTCTCCGATTCCAATTTAATCCGAATTGCGACGGAGAACATGTTTGAAACGAATTTGGACGCTCTCTCTTTTTTTTTCTTCCCCCCATCTTGGAAGAGAGGAGCCGATCGGAGCCCGGTGTTCTGGTTCAGCCTCTGAGGAGCAGGACCCGTGGATCGCGGGAGCGGTTCATCAGCGGCGCGGAGGCGGGACGTCCCTCGGCACCTCAGCCGGACGGGTTCAAGGCAGGAGTGTTGGGACGCGGCCCGCGGCGAATGGAAGACTTCCTGGACGCCGATAACCAGAGAGGGTCCCGTCAAAGACTCCAGGAGACACAGTCCCAGACCTTCGCGGTCAGATCAGGAAATAATACTCCAGTGGATTTGGATCGAGGGGATGAGATCTGTCCAGACCAGGACTCGGTTCTTCCGTTGGGTTCCAGAGGTTCAAAATAGCGAGTCCACCTTGGACCCCGTTGGGTTTCCAGTGGAAGGAGAAGTGTTCGCGAGCGGAGCTGAGGACACCGCTTTGGTGTGGAGAGGATGAATCGGGATTTATTCTGGACCAGATCTGGTTCTGATGTTCTCGACCAGAAACCGGAGAGACGACGTGAACGATTCAATTGAACTGGTTGAAACCTTTTGGCTTTTTTTGAGCTCGTTTGCTTTGGAGGCATGAAAGGAGGAGGAGGAGGAGGAGGAGGAGGAGGAGGAGGAGGAGGAGGAGGAGGAGGAGGAGGAGGAGGAGGAGGAGGAGGAGGAGGAGGAGGAGGAGGAGGAGGAGGAGGAGGAGGAGGAGGAGGAGGAGGAGGAGGAGGAGGAGGAAGAGGAAGAGGAAGAGGAGGAGCCTTTCAGACCAGAGGCGAAGGGACCTGTTTGGTCTCCAGAGGCGCAGGTTCTGGTTCCGGGGCGTCTCCGCTGGGCCGCTCCTCAGAGCTGCTCACCGCGTGGGCGTCGACGGGAGCGTCATCCTGTGTGCGCGCGCAGATACACAGACGCACGCACACGCGCACACACACGCACACACACGCACACACACGCACGCACGCACAGACACGCACGCACGCACGCACAAGCGCACACACGCAGACGCACGCACACACGCACACACGCGTGACTACACCGCTCAAAGAACGGCAACAGTCGTCACGGCGCTGGCGTTTCTCACCGTCACCCAGGGGTGGGAAAGCACCTCCTCGGCCGTGAAGCGAGCGTCCACGTCCACCTGCAGCATCTGACTGATCAGCATCTGAGGAGCAGGTCAGGTGACTCAGCGGTTTAGCGTCGTCATGGCGACGCCTTTGTTTTTCAAGGCTGGTGTGCGTGAGTGGCGGTACCTTGGCAGGCAGGCTGACGTGGTCCCAGTCCGGGGACGGGAACTCCAGCTTCCCTCGGAGGATCTGGTCAAACAGCTCCTCCTGCACGTTGTTCTCACTGAGGGCCGACAGCACGCGCACACGCACACGCACACGCACACGCCGGGTGTTACGCATCCATCGCCCGTCTTATGGATGGTGGACGAGAGGAGGACGCGTACCTTCTGAACGGAGGGAAGCCGCACAGCAGGATGTAGGTGATGACGCCGGCGGCCCAGATGTCCACCTTCAGGCCGTAGCTACGCAAAGGTCACAAAGGTCACAAAGGTCACAGGCGGGCCCGGCCGCTCAGAGCCGGCGCCTATTTCCGCCATTTCCTCACCCGGTCTCGGCGATGATCTCCGGGGCCACGTAGGTGGGCGTGCCGCAGACGGTGTAGAGCGGACCCTCCACCACCGTGGCCAGGCCGAAGTCGCCCAGCTTCAGCGACTTGGTGCCGTCGGGATACTCGCACACCTGCGCCGCCACAAGGAGACAAAGGTCAACGCCCGGAGCCGCGGCCTCGCCAGCGCCCGCGGCTCCGTGCGTGCGCGCGCACCAGCAGGTTCTCCGGCTTGATGTCCCTGTGCACGATGCGGATCTGGTGGAGGTAGCGCACGGCTCCCGACAGGTTGAACACCATGGCGCTGGCGTCCCGCTCGCCGTACTTGGTGGAGGAGGTGATGGCGTCGAACAGGTCTCCGCCCTGGAGGAGGAGCGGGGCCGTGAGCGAGGTCTGCGCTGATGAAGATGACGACCAAGACGAGCACGCACCTTGACCAGCTCCATCACCAGGAAGAGCTGAGACGGCGTCTCGTCCACCTCCATCAGCTGGATGATGCTCGGGTGATGGACCCTCCTCAGCACCGCCACCTCGTTCTCGATCAGGTGCTCCTGCGCACGCCGCCGCACACTGAGCTCTCTCTCTTTGCGTCGCTCTCTCTCTCTCTCTCGCTCGCTCGCTCTCTCTCTTTGCGTCGCTCTCTCTCGCTCGCTCGCTCTCTCTCTTTGCGTCGCTCTCTCTCTCTCGCTCGCTCGCTCGCTCTCTCTCTCTCGCTCGCTCGCTCTCTCTCTTTGCGTCTCTCTCTCTCTCTCGCTCGCTCTCTCTCTCTCGCTCGCTCGCTCTCTCTCTTTGCGTCGCGGTCTCTCTCTCTCTCCCCCCCTCCCTCTCACTCTCCTCTCCCCCCCCTCTCCCCCTCTCTCTCTCCCCCCCTCCCTCTCTCTCTCGCTCTCTCTCTCTCTCCCCCCCTCCCTCTCACTCTCCTCTCTCCCCCCTCTCTCTCTCCCCCCTCCC
>JAFBJU010010940.1:360709-408719 GCA_016785305.1 Colistium nudipinnis
CTCCCCCCTCTCTCTCCCCCCTCTCTCTCTCTTTCCCCCCCTCTCCCTCTCTCCCTCTCTCTCTCTCTCCCCCCCTCCCTCCCTCTCCCCGCTCGCTCTCTCTCTTTGCGTCGCGCTCTCTCTCTCTCTCCCCCCCTCCCTCTCACTCTCCTCTCTCCCCCTTCTCCCCCTCTCTCTCTCCCCCCCCCTCCCTCCCTCTCTCTCGCTCTCTCTCTCTCTGTGTGTGTGTGTGTGTGTGTGTTACCTTCCCACAGCATCGGGCCTTATCGATGATCTTCAGGGCAAACTCCTGTCCCGTCGACCTGTCAATCAAAGTCAATCAATGAGCCTGATGGGTGGAGGCGGGAGACCGACGGCAGAATGGGTCGTCACCTCTCCACGCATTCCTTCACCACCGCAAAGTTCCCGTCTCCGATGACTTTGCCCACTCGGTATTTGTCGCTGATGATGGAGGAAGAAACGGATCGGTTCCCGTTCACTGAAAAAGAGATTTTTTTGGGGGGGGTTTACTTCTCACACCTCAGATCGATCGACTTCATGGATCCGCTCCCGCACACGCACACCTTCCACGGTGAGGTCATCCTGCTGCTCAGCGTCTCCGTTCACGTCCGTGGAGGAGGAGCGACGAGGAGAGACCTGGGGGGGGGGGGGGGGGGGGGAGGGGGCTTTTTTCCAATTTGGGGAGGGGGGGGGGGGGGGGGGGGGGGGGGGGGAAACGGCGTTTATTCTCATTCGGAAGTGAAAGAGAGAAAAGAAGAATTCTGCGGATTGACCGCAACTGATCGATGGCTCTGACCTTGAGGCCGGTGGGGGAGGGGCTTGACCTGCGAGATTTGCCAGCGGACGGTGACGCCTCATTGGCTACAGATGAGAGAAATCACAGTTAACACACTTATTATCTTCTTTCGCTGGTTTCCTGCAGGTTCCCACCTGGAGCAGGAGACTTTGTCCTGGACCGTCCTCTGGATGGAGCCTTGGAGGAGGAGGAGGAGCTGAACCCGGAGCCGCTGGGGATCTTGGGAGTTGTCGTTTTCGGAGGAGCAGCGGAGCGAGAAGATTTGCTTTTGCATTCTGGAGAAAAGTGAGAAAATGTCATTGTCGTGCACATGAGGAAAGTGACTGACTGTGCGTGTGTGTGCGCGCGTGTGTGTGTGCGCGCGTGTGTGTGTGTGTGCGCGTCTGACCATTGACAAAAGCTGGAGATTTGCTGGTGTGTGTGAGCACAAAGTCGTCCTGAGCGTAACGAAACTTCTCCGGGCCGCACGCCATGAACACGTCGTCATCTCCGAAGAAATCCTGCAGACAGGTCAGCTGCGCTCGCACACGCGCACACGCACACACACACACACACACACACTTCCTTATTAGGTATTTACACAACACAGCTCTCATCCATTTTTTATGTATTTCTCTTCTTTTGTCTTTCCTGCCCCTTCTCTAACCCACCCCTCCCCTAATTGACTTATTCTGTGTGTGTGTGTGTGTGTGTGTGTGTGTGTGTGTGTGTGTGTGTGTGTGTGTGTGTGTGTGTGGGTGTGTGTCGGTGTGTGGGTGTGTGGGTGTGTGTGTGTGTGTGTGTGTGTCGGTGTGTGGGTGTGTGTGTGTGGGGGTGTGGGGGTGTGTCTGTGTCTGTGTCTGTGTCTGTGTGTCTGTGTGTGTGTGTGTGTGTCGGTGTGTGGGTGTGTGGGGGTGTGTGTGTGTGTGTGTGGGTGTGTGGGTGTGTGTGTGTGTGTGTGTGTGTGTGTGTGGGTGTGTGTGTGTGTGTGTGTGGGTGGGTGTGTGGGGGGGGGTGGGGGTGTGTGTGTGTGGGGGGGGGTGGGGGTGGGTGTGGGGGGGGGGGGGGGGGGGGGTGTGTGTCTGTCTCTCTCTTTTCAGTTTGTGCAGTCACTTCACAGCAGATCCCCAACTCCATCACTGAGTGCACACATATACACATTGACACTGCAGCAGTGTGGTTACCATGGAAACCGGTAATCCAGGAACACACACACACACACACACACTCCAGCCTTGTGTCATTCAGTCTCACGGAGTCTGAATAGCGTGGAGCCGTCTGAGGCCTCATTGTGTCGCACTGCATTTCAAATGATCCGTTCATTAACATATGCAAAAAGATCATTTTCTGAAACGCAAAACAATGTGAACACAAAACGGACCTGGTTTGTGTTGAAATGCTAAATATTGACACAACTTTTGATCACACGTTCCATTTTTGGCTGCTTTGACACTTTTTTGGGGCCGAAGCCATTTTTGTGTCCTGGGAACTTTTAAAACACAAATACAATCTTTGTGTGTTTGTGTGTCTGCCTGTGTGCGTTAAGAACCCTTCCGCTGTGGCTGTGTCACAGACACCTCTCCTATCGTAACTTCAAAGAGTGCGTGTGTGTTTAAAAATAGCCTCGTCAGCGTGTGTGTGTGATAAGCTTCAATCCTCCGTGTTTTTTTCATTTTGACTCGTTTTTCGGATTAAAACGGAATATTACCATGAATATGAGATTTATGTTCATTCCTTTATTGGTTTTATTCTCAATGCTGGAGCTGAAGTAGAGAATGATGACCTTTTTGACCTTTGCAAGCCTTTGGACATTATAATAAGATAATAAGTCTGACGGCAGCTGTGATTGGTCGAATACTCGATGAGTCATACGTCATCAAATCTGTTTCTGAAAATGACGCGTTTAGAGTATATCTATATATATATATATATATGTCTTAAATCATGACTTTGAGCCCTGGTGACCTCTGACCTGTTTCCCGTCCAGCGTGTAGAGCCTCTTCACGGCCCCGGAGTCCAGCTTGATGGCGTCGGTGATGTCGGCGAGCACCTGAGTGAAGGAGTGCGCCGTCTTCCTGTTGAGCAGGATCCTGACGGCCTTGCGCGGCTTCACGCCGCTGCGGATCACCGTCACCAGCTTGGGTTTGATGAAGTCCTTGCTCTCGCGGCCCTCTCGCGCCTCGGGACGCTCCCTGGAGCCGGGGGCCGCGCCGGGCGCCGCCCCGGTGGGGGCCGCGGAGCCTGCCCCCGCCGCCGCCCCGCCGCCGCCCGCGCCGGGCTTCCAGCTCGGGACGGAGATCTTGGTGTACTCGACCTTCCGGTACGACTCGTTGGAGGCGCAGACGTAGCACTCGCCTGGGCGGAGAGAGAGAGAGAGAGAGAGTTTTTATTTTTGAAAAGACACACAAAGTCGATCATTACGGTAATTGTGTTTCAGGATCTGTTGCTCGAAAATGACTCCTCAGCTTGACCAGACAGGAAGTTGGAGGGTTATTTTGAACCATTTTTTCGATGGATTTTAATATTAATACATGAATTCACGTGATGAATCGACTTTTGAAAAAATGAAACGGGAGCCAATCACGTGTGACTGTCACTCTGCTGTTTTCCTTATATGGTTAAAAATGGCCTGGCCTCCTCCTGAGCCCCTCACACACACACACACACACACGCACACGCACACACACAGACACACGCACACACACACACACACACACACAGACACACACACGCACACACACACACACACACACACAGACACACACACGCACACACACACACACACACACACAGACACACACACGCACACACACACACACGCACACACACGCACACGCACACACACACTCTCTGTGTCCTGGCCTGTGTGACCTTGTCCTTTCACTTTGACATTTAATCCAGCTGGCTTTAATAATAATAATAAAAATAAATTAAATAAATAACAATAATAATAAGGTTAATAATAATAATAGTAATACTAATAATATTTCAAAAAAAATCTATATATATATAATAACAATGTCTATATATATATATATATTAACAATTCTGAAAATCAAATAAACTGAACCCTTGTCACAAAACTAACATTTAACGGATCTTTATCTGTCTTTTCCGTCGCGATTTTATTTCCTGGCTTTAAACTTTGATTCCATATTTTCACTGGGAGAGAATTGTGTGTCCTTTCTCACGTCCATCCGACGGGATTGTTGATCTCCTGAAACCTGAGCTGAGCAGGTGATGCGTTGGTCCCCGTCGAGTGTTTGTGAAGGTCTCGGTATTGATTGTGTCGTGAGGATTGTGCGTTGGATGTTAAATAATTCACGTGTGTTTTGGTGCAGACAGAGGAAGGGAAACCAGCCGGATAATGGACTCTGACAGGAAGTGACCGTGGAGAAGGAAATCCCTTTGTACCGGGGTCCTACCTTCCACCAGCTCGTCCATGCTGCTGATCTTCTTCCCGCCATCGATGGTGTAGATTGTGCGCACGCCCTGCGGCAGGTGCAGGTTGTCGCTCAGCGAGCGCGTCAGCTCCATCAGCAGCGCGTCGTACGAACGGAAGCGGTCCGCCGACACGGCGTAGACCAGACCTTTGAAGAAGCGGTCCCCGTTGCGGTAGAACCGAACCTTCTTGGCCCGCTTCTCGGAGGTGAGCGCCTGCAGGGTCCTGGTGCGGTAGTAGCTGCAGTTGGCGCTGTGGGCGGGGCTGGGAACCAGGCTGCTGCCTCTGGAGTTGGGCCCGGATCCGCCTCCTGTGGACTCATCCCTCTTGGCCCGGGTGGAGCGACCCCGGCGAACCTTGTCGCGCTCGTCAAAGTGCTCCAGCTCCAGGGTCTTACTCAGAGACATGGTGAATTCTGGTCCGGTGGGGTGGACTACATCAGATTCATCCTCAGACGGGAGCAGGAAGTGGACTCACAGGGGGAGGTCGTCCACTTCAATCCCTTGGGGGCACCCCCCCTTGCGGTGCAGGTCTCGCACCTGAAACCTTCCTCCACTGGACGATCCTAAACATCAGGTTTTATTCCAACAGGATCCGATCGGGGATTGGAATCCTTCTGCACGTGGACCCGGTCCACGCTCGGACATCCAGCACCTGGATCCAGTCTGCACCGCAAACTACACAAAGGTTGACTTGTGTACCTTGTGTCCTCCGTGGTAACCCAGCTGGACGATTAGCATAAATGTCCCAGCAGCCCCTGTAATCCGGTACCTCCGCATCCCTCCATCCCTGATGAAAAAGAAAATCACATGGTTTAGCTCCAGCCCCGATCTGTCCATCCTCCTCATCCTGAGCTCCAGGTGCAGAATGAGATGAGGATTCACAGTCTGAATTCAGGCAAACATGCAAATTCACTCGCTCACTCACCTCCGACTGAGCCGTTCAACCAAACGCGCAAAAAGGGCTTAAACAGATGCATTAATCCATCCATCCGCCGGCACAGGGAGGCACCCACCGAGCATGCCGTGGAACCGGTTATTTGCCGGGGAGGTTTCCTCCTCTTCTCCGGGTCCTTCCGCGAGCCGATCCGCTAACCCGGGAGGAGGGAGGCAGGAGGCGCTGAGGAGGAGGGGGAGGAGGAGGAGAACCGGGATGCTGCGAGGCAGATGGAGGAGAGCAGCAGCATGGCCGCTGCAGCAGAGAGAGAGAGGGAGAGACCGGTGCGACTCCCCCCTCCCCTCCCTGCTCCTCCTCCTTCTCTCTCTCTTTGTGTTGCTCGCTCGGCCCTCTCTCTCTCTCTCTCCCTTCTGTCTATTGTCTCTGAAATTCAAATTCTTTGGTTTTTATCTCCAGGACTAACGCAGCTCCATCATCACTAACCTGTTCTTCACGTCTGATCCTGAACATCTGTCTCCCCTGTTGTATATGAATTTGAAAAAAAAAACAAGTCAAACTTATGGTGACAAAATAAATCAGATCAATCCTTTCATGATTGATTTGCTTAAGGTAAAACTGTCAGGTTATATTATTATTAAATTGGCCTCCGTCAATGGTAAGAAATGTAACAAAATATTTCGAGTAAGCAAATATAAAATAAAATGCTAATTGTGGACCTGTGATGTTTTCTATGACAAAGCCTGGATGGGACTGCTTTCCATTTTCGAATCCGATTTTTTTTCGCGGAACAGTGATAAAGTGGCTCAAATAAAAAGCATAAACACAGACATTGACAATTGTTCACTGTGAAGACCCGGACGGAGCGTCATGTCGTCAAAGATTATAAAATATATATCACTAATGTATAAGACTATTGGTTAAGATCGTCGCGGACCACTCGGCTTCAGTCTCACTCTTTATTCTCTTTATTTGTCTTTCATTCTCCACCAGAAAAAAACCCCCAGAATGGGTAGAAAGTGAAAGCACTCAAAACAGAAACGGTGATGCCAATAATTCGGCTTCAGATTGACGGCTGGTCTAATCTATCTTGCAGAAGGAGGCGGAGCCAGCCTGGAGCTGGGCGGCGGCGTGCAGCGGTTGGCCGAAGGTCCCGGTGAAGGTGTGCAGATGCAGCCGGGTGTCGGAGGACGCCCTGTAGAAAGACAGCGTCCCGGACGGGACGTCCACCATCACGCCCACTCGGCTGGACCTCTGACAGAAGAACGCCACGCTGAGCCTGGCGCCGCCATGAAGGATGAAACATCCGTCACTGGAGCACTCCAGAGTCCAGGAGGCGTCGTCCCTTCCCAGCTTGCACTCCCTGGCGCCATCCGTCCCGTAGGCCACGCCCACGCTGAAGGGCTCCATCACCTCCACCTCCCAGTAGCACCGCCCGGCCAGAGGCCGCGCACTCATCGCCGTGGCCACGGAAACTTTCGGAGGCTCCTCCTCCACGCAGCTCACGGTCTTCCGATCCTTTGAGAGACGCAGGTTCCGACGGGGGGTGTCGAGGGCCCAGGTCAGAACGCAGGCGTCTACCACACACAAATGTAACGCAATGAGAGCAACCGTCAGTTTCAGAGAATTTTCCATTTTGAAACATTTTGTGAAATGTGGAATATTTCGCCAGAAACGCACATTTCTTCAATCCTGGCGTCATCCATTGAATTCCAGAAGGGTCAAAACTGCAGAGAACAAGAACATTGAGGTGGTTCAGTTCCGCGGAAAAAGGACCATCGGTACATCTCAGATTACCCAGCAGCCCCTTGAGCGTTGAGATGATATTTACTGGAGTGCTTGGAGCTGAGAATCCTTCTTCAGCTCCGAGAGGACCTGGATCCCCAGATCTCCAGGATGGTTGTAGCTCAGGTCCAGCTCCCTCAGGTGAGACAGGTTGGACTTGAGAGCCAAGGCCAGAGAGGAGCATCCCGCCTCTGTGACCAGACAGCCCGACAACCTGAGGACGCACACCAACAACACCCAGGCTCTGGTGAGGTTGAAGGTCATCCATTGAAGACATTCGGCAAGAATTGATATATGTGTGTGCGCGTATACCTGAGTGTCTTGAGTCGGCAGCTCCGATTGGACAGCCCGTCACACAGCTGCTGGACTCCGGAGTCCCGCAGGTCGTTGTTGCTCAGGTCCAGATTTCTCAGAGGAGACCACGGGAACTTGAGACCAAAGGAGATGTGTTGGACCCATTCTGGAGTCACCCCGCAGTCTGTAAGTCTGAAGGTGGGTTCCAGGGTTTTGTCATTATTCAAGATAAAATATGTACACATATTTCGAAGTCCCATTTGGGACGGGCAGGGAATCCCTGGGAAGCTCCGGCCATACGATATTATCACGATACACGATACTAGATTCAATATTATTTGGATTTGAAATTCCTAGATACGCTGTATGGATTATTTACTCACACGGCCCTCTTGCTGCTCCTCACAGCCGGGATCAGCCTCCTCCGTCCCTCCTCTGACGTGTTGTACTTCTTGAGGTCCAGGACCTCCAAGTCGTCCTTGGACAGCTGCAGCACGTGAGCCAGGGCGGAGCACTGCAGTGGACTAAGGGGATTCACCTCCACTTGTTTCCGCATCAGATACTCCACTACCTCATCTTTGACCGTCAGGTCTCTCATCTGCACCATGGTCTTGAAGAGCACGATGCTTTTGTACGGGGACAGCTCCTTTCTGCGCAGGGACTTCAGGTACGTCAGCATCTTCTTCTCCGTGTCCTGGCTCGTGTCCGGAGACCTCAGCAGACCTCGGAGACATCTCCGGTTGGCCTCGACCACCAGGCCCAGGAGGAAGTACATGAAGTAGTTGAGGTGGCCGTCTTGCTTCAACGTGGCTTCCACGGTGGCTTTGAAAAGCTCCGGTAAGGTGTATTCCGTGTCCTCCAGCTGCAGGAAGTGGACTAGCTCGGTGGTTTTGTTGTTTATGAAACAGTCATAGACGTAGAGAGCGGCGAAGAACTCCTGCATGGTCAGATGAACAAAGAACAAGACTTTCCTGTTGGAGAAGATGTCTTCCACTCGAAGGATTGCGGAGAGGAACCCGGAAAAGATTGCAGCTTCTTTAAGGTCGATGCCGCATTCCTTCAGGTCTTCCTCGTAGAAGAGGAGGTTGTTCTTCTGGAGATGCTGGAACGCCAGTTTACCGAGCATCAGGAGAAAATCTCTCTGCTCCTCGAGGAGCTTCTCCACAGTTTTCTCCTCACTCTTCTGTCCGTACTTCCTGCTGCGGCGCTTCACCTCCAGACTCAGGTAGTGAGCCATCATCTCCGTCAGGGTCTGAGGCATCTTCACTCTCTGCTCTCCCTCGAAGACTTCCTGGAACACGATGGCCGCCATCCAGCAGAAGATGGGGATCTGACACAGGGTGTTCAGACTCTGTGAGGACTGGATGTGTGAGATGATGCTCTGAGCCAGAATTGAATCCTTACTGAACCTCCTTCTGAAGTAATCCTGTTTCTGGGAGTCATCGAAGCCTCGGATCTCCGTCACCACGTCCACGTACTTAGCCGGGATCTGAGCGGCGGCGAATGGACGGGACGTCACCCAGACCCTGGCGTGCTGAAGCAGGTTCCCCTGGATCAGGTTGACCAGCAGGACGTCCAGAGACGCGGCTTCGCTCAGAGACCTCAGCTTCCTGGTTCCCACAAAGTCCAGCGTGAGCCGGCTCTCGTCCAGCCCGTCCAGGACCACCAGGACTCTGCTCTGGGCGTAGAGCTCTGAGGTTTGGAACCTGCTCAGTGGGCTGTGGAACTCTGTGAGGAGCTGGTGGAAGCGCTTCTCTCCCTTCATCAGGTTCAGCTCTCGGAATGGAAGGTAGAACATGAAATCGATATCCTGGTTGGTTTTCCCCTCGGCCCAGTCCAGGATAAATTTTTGCAGAGAGAAGGACTTGCCGATGCCGGCGTTCCCCTTGGTCAGGACCAATCGGGGAGCTTCCTTTGAGTCGGGCGACGCCCTGAACATTTCACTGTGGTTGACTGGTTTCACCATCTTCACTTTTCGCTCCAGGTCTCCAAACTCGTGGCCCACCTGTGCGCTCTCTCCATGTACCACGTACAGTTGCGTGTAGATGGTGTTCGGGGAACACCACTGGTCCCCGTCACCTTCAGGTGTCCTCCCGAATTTAACTTGCATTTCTTTTTTCAGAAGTTCAGGTGCCTTTGAGAGAAGGTCCTCTGAAACAAGGAAGCCAGTGAGGAGAACATTCCATCAACTGTTCCTCTTTACCCAGAGAGGTTTAAATTCATATTAATTGTTGTTATTATTATTAACATTGTTCTTACCTCCTCGGACCTCCTCTGGACAGCTGGACGTCTCCTCAGTCAGCTGACTGGAGGCAGCACTACAAACGGCACGCCAAAACAAAGCTGTATATTTATATATAAATATGTATAGGTTTTTACTTCCTTCTATCAGTAGCATAACTGTGAGCTGTGGATTTAGTTCCTTTTAACTCTAAAGAAACTCAATCTGATGTAAATGAATTCCGTGTCCACCTGAGAAACACATAAAAGCATGTTTAATTACCCTTCTGCTCTCTCTTCTTTGATGTCGGGTGGTGCCAACATGGATCTGCTACTTTTCAAGGAGACACCGCTGGGCCAGGGGGGTCCATCTTCACTCGTCTGAGAACTAAACACGGGGCAGTGTGAACACGTTAAAAACACGCACATGTGCACAGAGACGTCACAACGGGGCAGGCAAACTAGGCAATTGCTTAGGGCCGAGCTCGAACAGGGGCCCCCCAAAGACGGCTGTTTACATTGGTCCATAGCCACACAACCTGAGAGCCCCTTCAATGACTTGCCATGAGGGGGCACTGCAGTGACACGTTCAGGAACCCTCTCCGAGGGGGCCCCGTGGTACGTGTGCGCTGTCAAAAGTTTAGTTTTTAAATGTTTTGCATGGGGCCCCCAGTGGGTCTTGAAACGTCCCTGCATGTTTGCGAGTGCCTGAGGGATCTCTTTTAGCCCAGTTGGGGTCTCCACCACCTCCTGACATACTGTATTTGGTCCACAGGCCACATGGACCTTCAAGGCAAAGGGTCACATGACTGATGAGGGTTCATTAAAATGTTACCTTGTAGCTCTCTCTTCTTTGATGTCGGGTGGTGCCAACATGGATCTGCTACTTTTCAAGGAGACACCGCTGGGCCAGGGGGGTCCATCTTCACTCGTCTGAGAACTAAACACGGGGCAGTGTGAACACGTTAAAAACACGCACATGTGCACAGAGACGTCACAACGGGGCAGGCAAACTAGGCAATTGCTTAGGGCCGAGCTCGAACAGGGGCCCCCCAAAGACGGCTGTTTACATTGGTCCATAGCCACACAACCTGAGAGCACTTCAATGACTTGCCATGAGGGGGCACTGCAGTGACACGTTCAGGAACCCTCTCCGAGGGGGCCCCGTGGTACGTGTGCGCTGTCAAAAGCTTAAGTTTTTAAATTTTTTGCATGGGGCCCCCAGTGGGTCTTGAAACGTCCCTGCATGTTTGCGAGTGCCTGAGGGATCTCTTTTAGCCCAGTTGGGGTCTCCCCCACCTCCTGACATACTGTATTTGGTCCACAGGCCACATGGACCTTCAAGGCAAAGGGTCACATGACTGATGAGGGTTCATTAAAATGTTACCTTGTAGCTCTCTCTTCTTTGATGTCGGGTGGTGCCAACATGGATCTGTTACTTTTCAAGGAGACACCGCTGGGCCAGGGGGGTCCATCTTCACTCTTCTGGGAACTACACCAGAGGAGAGGTGGTTTCATGTTATTTATAATAATTTATCATAAATATACTTAATCATCAAAAATAACTAAAAAAAGTGAAAAGTGAATGTGGGAAAAAAAGACAAAAGACAGTGTTTGTCCTCACGGTGGCGCTGTGACTTAATGTCATTTGCTCTGTTGTTCCAGGTCGTGTTGTTACCTGATTGGTTCCTCAGGCGTCCTCTTCCTCTTCCTGCCACTTCGTCCTGCAGAGAAAAGGTTCATATCCACCTGTTTATTCTCATATACATATATCATTTTTTTAAATTAGTTTTGTAGCACGTTCAAAATTTTAAACTGATCTGAACTTGAGGTTTAAAAGGTGGATTCTGATTTGCATAACAACGGACTTTCTGCAAGAGAAGCATTTGAATATTAACGTGGAGAAACCGAAATTAAAGTTGAGTCCACGTCTCGCGCAGCCTGAGAAAACTCCACGGATCGATTGACAAGAAGGCTCGCACGCGGACACACGCACACACACAGCAATCAGCGGATCCGACCCACGTCACAAACACAATATCAAATCATTCTTGCGCCAACAAATCGCCAAACTTACTGTTTTTTTCCGCGTCTCGTTGCTTTTCCATGTTACTGATAAACTTGTCTCCAAAGCTTTGACGGAGTCGGAAAACAACGAAGCCCCTCCCCTCTACTTTACTTTCACTTTCACGATGAACACATCAGAGAGAGAGAGATCAGTTAACATTACGCCTCTGCGATTGTTTTATTACAGTTTTATTGTGAATTGTTCAGCGTCTCAAATAGGAGCTTTTTTCAATATTTTGGACTTTGACGCACGTGACAGCAGTCAACAGGCAAAGACAAACAGCTTTGATAATTTGACTTTATTGATAAATACAATTTTAATATTGAATTGGGCAAATGATGATGAGGAAGATGTTCATGTTTCTCTACATCTCCTGCAGCAAAAAAGTCACGAGTACGTTGTGTTCTTTCTCCAAACAGGAAATGGAAAAACAGGGTTCCGTAAACAGGCAGATTCATGTCCACACACACACACACACTTCGTTTGTGTTCTAAAAAATATAGATAAGATATCCACAAAAGAGGTCACATAGTTTAATGATAACATATCAACAAAACAATAAATACCCGGAAATGAAACATGAGGATGATGATGATGATGAAGATGATGGAGGTGTGTGTCCGTCAGTGGTCAGCGTGTCTGTACTGCTGACTGGTCCCGTGGTGGAGGGGCGTGGTGCTGTTAGAGAGAGAGCCAGAGTGACACCAACAACACAGACAGGACTGTAGAGAGAGAGAGAGAGAGAGAGAGAGAGAGAGGGAGGGAGGGGTGAGATCACATGACCATTCCGGTGTAAACAGGAAGCAGCCAGTCGCACCAGCGATGGTGAAAAGCCTGTCCTCCGTCCCTCCCTCTCTCTCTTTCTCTCTGTTATCTCATGTTATATCTGTCCCACGACCCCGTGTGACCCCTTGACCCCGCCCCCCTGATGACGTCACAGTGACCCGCTGCACATATTTTTTATTTTATTTTTTTTTTACCTTGAAGCAGTTCTTGAACTTCTTGGAGACAGAGCAGAGGATGATGGGATTGATGCAGGAGTTGATGGTGGCCATGTTGATGCTGAAGTAGTCCAACACCAACAGGAAACTACGGCAAAAAAAAAAAAGTAGCATGAGATAAGATACTTGATCACAGCAGAGAAATCCACACGTTACAGCAGCGGATGGTGTCGTCCATAGAAAAATAAAAAGGAATAATATACAGAAATGAAAAGAAAAAAAGCGAATTAAATGGGGGGAATGAAAAACAGTGTTTTTTTTCCACAATTGCACTTGGCTGTCAGATGAGTTGGGTTTATTTTTTTACGTGTAATTCTGCACCTACTTTAATAAGTGGCACCGCCGTGCATCATGGGATTTGTAGATGGTTCTCTTCAGCAGGCGGCTCAGGTGCAGAGGAAACCAGCACAGAGCGAAGATCAGGACCAGACAGAAAACTGCTTTGGCCACTTCCCGCCGCTGAGGGGAGAGATGCAACCTCCGTTACGTGTGTGTGTGTGTGTGTGTGTGTGTGTGTGTGTGTGTCTGTGTCTGTGTGTGTGTCCACACCTGTTTCAGGTGTTCGCTGAGTGAGATCCTCAGACTTCCCTTCTGGTGCCGCAGCATCTCGCGGGTCATCAGGCCGTAAAAAACCACCGAGCAGACCAGAGGGACGCAGAAGTAGAAGCTGAACAGCCACCAGTCCTTGGCGTCACGGTAGAACTGGAGCACACACACACACACACACACACAGGGTCATCAAAACCTGCGCAAGAAATAGATCAGCGGCCAGGAGTCTTATTTTGGCCTCCAGTCCAAACTCTAAACTAAGCTAAAGGAGACACTGTTTGATAGCTGAGGAACGCGCGCACACACACACACACATACTCACCACCATGAAGGGCGTCTTGGGCTGCAGCATGCAGGTGGTCACGGTGGCGTTCTTGTAGTCGAAGGTGACCATGTTGAATCCGACGGCCTCGGGCACGGCCAGCACCATGGACAGCAGCCAGATGGCCACGATCTCCACCGCCGTTACCGTGGGAACGCCCGTGCCCTGCACCCGGGACCAGGACGCCACCGCACGGTACCTGGCACCAGTGACACACACACACAGGGTCATGCCTGTACTCATGTGTGTGGGGGGGGGGTGTGTGCGCACGCGTGTGCGTTACCTGTCCACACTCAGCGCACACAGGTTGAGGACGGTGATGCCGACCGACGCTTTCTGCAGGAAGGGGAAGAGTTTGCAGAGGAACAGGCCGAAGACGCTGTCGGCAAACGGCCACCTCATCAACAGCAGCTGCACACAGGCGCACGACAGGTTGGTGTGTGTGTGTGTGTGTGTGTGTCTGATATCTCTGTGGGATTGTTTTAGTGCCGTTATCAGCGTGGCACGCACGCACACGCCCCAGATAAACACACAGACAGCAGAGGGACTTGTTTGGCGACACAGCCAGAGCTTCTTATGGATTAGAATGAGATGAGGTTCCAAATGTCGGATTCTATATTATTCTGATATAAATAATATAATATAAAGCGCTCCACCTTGTAGATGTTGATGGGGATGTCGATGGCGATGTAGACGAGGTCTCCCAGAGCCAGGCTGGCGATGAGCGCGTTGGGTCCGTTCCTCATGCTCTTGTTCTGGTAGATGATGCGCAGCAGCGTGGCGTTCCCCACCACGCCCACGGCGAAGATCACGCAGGACATCACCGTGTTGATGTACTTGAAGGCCGTTTGGATGGAGGTGTCCTGCAGACAGCGGGGGGGCGGGGCCGCCACCGTCCCGGAGGAGTTGGAGGAGGCCGGGGCAGGGTGTCTCGGGAGGCTGAGCCTGGTCCCGATGGAGCTTTTCAGGGAGGAGAGCTGGTTCGGGCTCTCCCGCTCCACCTCCTGGTCGGAGGTCTGGAGGAGAAGCGGCGACGGCCACTCGCCGCTCTGCTCCAACACCATCGCATCCAAAGGTTCAGAGGAGAAGTTCTGGCTGCTGCTGCAGGCCGGGGGTGTGAAGAGCAGACAGAGGAGCAACCCAAACTTCCATCCAAAATCCTTCTCTGGATCTCCTGCTCTGACACCAACAAACACCATGAGTCCGTGAGGTCCAACACAGGTCCAAACTCAACAGGCCGCAGCTTCAGAGGAGACCACAACCCAGAGTCCACAATCTAAAGGGATCCAGAATCCACAAAGTCTCTTCTGGAGTTTGACATCAGACCGGTCCAGAGCTTCCAGCAACTTTCCTGCTCCGTGAAGACAACGTTACTGAGGTCAGACCGATGCGGCTCACTTTTATCTCTCTCTCCCCCTCCTTTTTCAATAGTGGAACAACTAATAAACACTGACATTAAGGGACTGTGGCTCACGTACACACACAGAATAAAATGAGGCAGTAAAATGTAGAACTGAGCTCAAACGACAAATTTGACTTTATTTGCGCGTTTGAACACAAACGATTCCAGACTCGCTTCCTTACACCAAATGTTTCCTCTGCTTCTTCTTCTCTGTGAATGAAATGTGTGACGCTGCAGAGGTTTAAACATCTGTTCTTCCCGAGTTGGCCTTGGAGTAGATGTTGCGTAGATGCACATCTGAATCACACGTGTGGTCGCCTGGTGACCTCTGACCTTCTCCCAGACCCACTTCCTTTCTGACGTCGCGATGAAGCCAGTGTCACCGCTAAATCGGGTTTCCAAGGCAATGCTGTGTGTGTGTGTTGTTTGTTACTGTTAATACAGAGATAAAAGGGTCGAGGCTCTACGTGGCTGGGTCTCTCTGCAACGCACACACACTCAGAATCAGTTCATTGGATTTATTTCATCGTTCAAGATGAAAACAGATTCTTGTTGTAATTGTAACGACTGAAGACTTGAAATGCTTTGAAAAGCTCAGACCACCAGCTGTGTGTATTTGCATTGTGGTGTGTGGTGTTTTGTGGCTCGTTCTCATGAGCCTCCCACTGAATAATGGACAAATGACACTTGAAGCTAATTAGCACCAGAAGAACAAAGGGGGAAAAGCAGGAAACTGATTTCCAGCCACAACATGGAACTTTATTAGAAAAACTCTGCCTCCACGCTTTGAAGAGTTTCCATCACGGCTGTGGTTACATCTGAGAAAGAAACCCTACAGGAAGTGACATTGTGTTCATTGTGTAAGATTTTGAAGTTTCTTCTTGTCCTTTATGGACCGGAAGTCCGTAGAAACCTGGACATCCTGTCAGAATGAATGTTTTGAATGATGCATTAAATCGCTAAATATGCACAGTAACGACATCAACGTTTTCTAACTTTAAATACTAATAACCGCTGCATTTTGTGGAAACGGGTTTAAGATTCACCGGAAAAGGAGGAGCTTCGGCATGTTGACAGCGCGTTGCCGTGGTGACGCTGGAGCCGCGATCCTCAGGTAAAACTTCATGTTTCTCTCGCTTTCTGATTGTCTTCTCCTTGTAACTCCACGGAGCTTCATCAGAGGGAAAAGGGGCGCGTTTCAACTCCATGTTTTTCAATGAATAAACAATAAAGTCGGACTCTGTGGGGCTGAAATAGAAGACTTAGCACAGCATGCTAACGCTAGCGAAACTGATTCAAATATAACTTTATTGACAATCCTGCCCGTCCATTTATAGTAAAAAACAAAACACGAGTAATAATGACGTATAATTAGTGTCCATTGGCAGGTGACAGGCCAAGATGAAAACAGCTGTGAGGCCGCGGAGAAGCCAGTGGTTTCTGCCAGAGGTGACCAACACCTCCATCATCAGCAGGCGGAGGACAGGTGCTCCGCTCAGGTGTGTCCACATCACATAACAAAACGATCAACATTTTAAGATCGACTACATTTCTACCAAATACTCTACAGTCTGAGTACAATGTGATGCTTGTGTGTGAGACTGGAGCACATTCAAAATGGTTTATGACACCACAGTGTTTATTCAGCCCTGTGTGTGTGTGTGTGTGTGTTTTTTTCCTCCAAACCAGATCAGTCTCTGATGAATCAACTCGAAGCGCCTCAAGAGAGGAAGTTGCTCGGTGAGACGAGTTTGTTCCTCTGCTCTAGTAAAACCTATCACGGTACTCTACTTTATCACGACTATTTATATTATTATCTGCTTTGACAAGTTGCATATACGTCTACATTTACTGTATATAAATAAATCAGAATACACCGCCCCACCGAGTACAGAGGTAAAAGCTGAAAAAAGAGCAGATGAAATAATCCACGAATAATGAATGGAATAGAATTATTATTATTATTAAATAGAATTAGTAGTCTAACACTAACCACAGCAGCTGTGATTCACTGATGTTTTTAATATATATATGTGTCCCGGCCTGACTCGTGCAGGTTCAGACACAGTGTGAAGCAGAACGTCTGTGTGCAGATGCTGCAGGAAGGAAATCACAGGTGTGTTGATAAATTCATTCATTCATCGTGCAGTTGCTTGCTTTGTTTTTCCACAATTATTGTGCCTTTGTTTTGCGGACCAGGTCGTTCACTGAGCTCTTCGCTCTGCTGCGGTCGGATCAGACTCGGCGAGCGGCTGCTGATCCAGGATCAGCTCTCAGGCTTCGGCCTCCGCTGGAGGAACGGGAAGACAAACTGGACGTCCTGAAGCTCCACCTGTCCCGGGCAGAGCAGGCTGAACGGACCGGTACGCACACACACACACACAAACAGGGCGTGCTCCTTTAATCCACAAGAAATAAAGACGTTCTTGTGTGTATGTGTGTGCGTGCGTGTGCCTGCGTGTGTGTGTGTGCACGCAGGTTTCTGGTCCGTGGCGTGCGAGCAGCGTCTGTTCTTGGCTCGTTTTTTCTCGACTCCTGAGGATCTGTCGCTGAGTTTGCACTTTTACCAAAGCTGTGTCCACAGGGAGGGAGGGGGGCGTTCACCAGCAGCCGTCGAGGCCCGGGGCGGCATGGCCGAGCTCTACCTGCAGCAAGGTGCGCACACACACACACACACACACATATATACACATGATAGGCGGTATTGAGACGGGTCTCCTCGGCCCTGCAGGAGACCTGGAGGAGGCCAGGCGGGAGGCGGAGCTTTGTCTCACGCAGGCTGAAGACTGGACGGACTCGAGCGGCCGGCCCCTAAGGCTCCGGGCTCGTCGGACGCTGTGGAGGATCTACGTCCGGCTGGCCGACGCCCCACTGGACGCAGGGAACTACGCCGAGGCCCTGGAGCTGCTCCACAAGGGCCAGGGCGTGGCCACCGAGTGTAGGTGGAAGCACTGTGGGAGGTGTGATTAACACTCAGGCTATAAATAATATGGACATTTCACAGAATATTAGATGTAATAGAGGTTTTATCTGTGTCTGCCTCAGCTGAAGACAAACACACGGAAGGGGAGGCGGCCTATCGTCTGGGGCTGACCTATCAGAGCACAGGAGACCACCACACCGCCAAAAAGGTTCCTGTGTGTGCGAGAGCACCATCGGACAGATCCTTTAAATGTATGTCCTTGTTCTATTGATAATCAATACCACACTGTTTGTCCAGTTTTTCAACACTTGTCTGCAGATTTGCGGGACACTGCAGGACCCCCAGGGATTAGGACAATCCTACAAGGCTATGGCCAAATCGTTGGAGAGGTGCTGACACACACACATATCCCAGTTACATGGTTTATCTGGACATTGATATCTGACGTGTACCACAACAGGGAAGTAATGGGATAGAATCTGTGTGTGTGTGTGTGTCAGTGAGGGAAATACAGAGGAGGCTGTCCAGTGTCTGGAGAAGTTGATCGATATCTGTCGTAGCAGCGGATTGCAGAAAGACACGGTGGACGCCTGCCTATGTCTGGGCAATATCTACTACACTATGGTATGGAACACGCGCGCACACACACACACACACAGTGTGATTGATAACCAATAAAACAGATGAATAAAGCTGTAAAAACGTTGTTGTGACTCTTTCTCTCTCTCTCCATAGGGTCAGTGTAGGAGAGCGAGTGACTTCTTCCTCCAGGGTTACGAAGTGGCCTGTAACCTTGGAGACGTGTCTCTGCTGCAGAAAGCTCAGGTCCATCTCCAATTCTAATGTCCCAGTATCGCACTCGTCCTGAATATGAATATTTATTTACCATTTAGTGGCTGTTTTGCTGTTGAATATTCACAGCCGTTCCTTTGTGTGTGTGTGTGTGTGTCAGGTGAAGGTGGCCTGTGCTCGTGCTCGATCCATGAACAGGAAGTACAGCTCGCTCGCCCCCCTGTGACGGCTGTGGCCTTTAAATTTCTCTTCCAATTAAGTTTTTGAAAGAAGTGAACTGTTTTATTACATTTGACAAAAATGTGTAATATCATTTCAATAAAACTTCATCACTTTAGACAACTTTATGCATTTATTTAATTGATTAATTACAAGTACTTTAATGTCATTACACAAACAGAAATTCAGTATGAAATGATATTTCCCTAAATTATAAGTCATTTTGAAGTACATATTATTATCGTAATGATATATAATAATATATGGACACCAAATATATATATAATTGAACCTTGTTAGTGTAAAACCATGTAATGGTTTTAGATTAATTTGCTGTATATTTTTACCTGTATTACGGTAGTCGACATTACAAATCTGCTGCGTCTGTACGTCAGTCTTTACGGACGCACGTGACCGGAAGCGGCTGCGGTCGTTGCACTATTTGTGTGACGGAGGAGCTCCGGAGGAGGAGCGGGCCGGCGGTGACACTTGGGTCCGGCAGGAGCGACGCGTGGCCGGCAGAGAGAGCAGGAGACGCCGAGGCCGAACATGGGCCTCCTGGCGCGGGTCCGGAAGGAATGGTTCATCATCGGGATTCTGTTGGTGATCTTATCCGCCAAAGTGCGTCCCAGCGTCGGCGTGAGAGGAGGTGAGAGGGTCGGCGCTTCACGGTCTGTGTGTGTGTGTGTGTGTGTGTGTGTGTGTGTGTGTGTGTGTTGTGGTCGTACATGAAGTTTGACAAAGTTGACATGGCTCATAAACACACACTCTTTATGAAACCTGTTCACGGATATACATGTGAACCGGCTCGTGCCTGTGAGTGACGCCGAGATGAACATTAAAACTTATTTGTCAGCATTTTAAACAAAGTTTTGGTAGAATGAATGTTTTGTTCGTGTAAAAGCGAAGTCACAGTAAAATGAGGGGAGTTTTTGAATGGAATGTCGCTGTGACGCGTATTGGAGTAAGTTTCGCGCGTGCACGTGTCTGCACTTGCGTGTGAGTGCGCACGTGTGCGTATGTGCGTGTATCTACATCACCTGCAGTGAGTGACACGTTGCATTCAGCAGCAGAAATGTCAACACACGCTGCGCGCTCCCGTGTGCGCGTTCTAGGTGGACTAATATAACAACAACAATACAGTAATAATAGTTATGAATTATTCCTGATTCATCTGAACCTGAGATTATAGAAAAAAAAAACTCATTTTGTTCCTCTGCAGAGTAGGTTGGATTCAATTAACTCATTTGTATTTCTTATAATGGTCAGATTCAATAATAATAATAGTAAAGGTGTTGCATGATGGGATGTTTGTTTTGTTTCATCTGCCACTCTCTCTCTCTCCTCAGGTCCATTGAAGCCAGAGATCACAGTGGCCTACGTGGCCGTCTCGCTCATTTTCTTCAACAGTGGCCTGTCACTCAAAACCGAGGTGAGACTTAAACTGGTGACTGAAGAGATGATCAGCCGGGAGTCGACGACGACGACGACACACTTTAATCTCCCTCTCTCGCCCCCTCTCTCTCTCTCTGTAGGAGCTGACCAGTGCGTTGCTCCACGTCCGTCTCCATCTCTTTGTCCAGTCTTTCACGCTGGTTTTCTTCCCGCTGGTCGTATGGCTGCTGCTGCAAGTCTTAGAGCTGACCACCATCGACCAATGGCTGCTCAGAGGGTAGGAGTGTGTGCGCACGTGCATGAATGCGTGTATGAATGCAGACCTTTGTAAAGGGGCCTCCCTCACTGTACCTGAGAGGCCTCATTCACTGCTACTACACGTGTGTGTGTGTGTGTGTGTGTCATCTCGGCACACAGGAAGTTTATCTTGTGGTTGTTGCTGTTGCCTAGGTTACAGACGGTGAGCTGCATGCCTCCTCCAGTCTCCTCCGCTGTGATTCTCACCAAGGCGGTCGGCGGCAACGAGGTAACGCACCTGCACACAAACGCTGCCATACTAAATAGAGATGTAAATATTTGCGTGCGTGTGCGTGTTTCCAGGCTGCTGCCATTTTCAACTCAGCGTTTGGAAGTTTCTTGGTAAGATGTTTTGCTTTTCGGGTTAAGGATTTCGAGCAGTGTGTAATGGCTGTACGAATGGAGCCTCAGTGGTTCATCTCTGTGTCCTGCAGGGAATCGCCGTGACTCCAGTTCTGCTGCTGCTGTTTGTGAGTCATTATGTTAGTTTTTTTTTCAACAATGTCGTTATTGTCCCTTTGTTGCACAAACATCAGCGTCTCACTTTTCTACTCTTTATTTTTCAAACGTGAAATCCGGTGGATTTTAAACACAGCAGCGCCATCTTGTGGCCGATTGTAATACTAACATAATTCTCCGTATGGCCATTGAACAATTCATTAATAATCAATAAACAGATTCACAACACATGACTGTGGTGCGGACGCTTAGGTGTGTTTCAGTTTTGTTTTTCTGTGTGTGCGCCCGTTCGATTGGTCCTCCTGCAGCTAGGCTCCGCCTCCTCCGTCCCCTTCACCTCCATCTTCTCTCAGCTCTTCATGACGGTGGTGGTGCCTCTGGTCCTGGGTCAGGTACGCGGCGCCGCTCCACCGTATGTCTGAGGGTCGTCGTTTCCACAGGTCTGACCTGACCCGTGTGTGCGCGTGTGCCTGCAGGCGGCCCGCCGGTTCCTCAGGGAGTTCCTGGAGAGGAGGAAACCTCCGTTTGGCACCGTCAGCAGCGTGGTCCTCCTCCTCATCATCTACACCACCTTCTGTGACACGTTCAGCAACGCCAACATGGAGCTGGAGCCCACCAGCCTGCTGATGGTCGTCCTCATCAGTCAGTACACAGAGGCTTTATTGCTCTTTCTAATTATTATAATGAGTGTAATTAATAATGGAGAAATGAATTGCAGATGTACACGTAGATTCATGAAGTGAAATGTTTTTTTTTTTTTTTCCCTCCAGTTTTTTCCCTCCAGCTCAGCTTTATGCTGCTCACCTTCCTCTTCTCCACCAGGTGAGTCTCCTCCTCCTCCAATATCATATATATTATATAATATAAATCTAAAATGTGACCTGCAGCTCGTACGTTCTCCTTTATTTCACCTCAGCTGATAAAACATCTGTCACCTCATGGGTCGCGTACATACTGTGAAAACATAGCCGTGAATTGTCTCATGTTTATGAATATATTATTCTCATTATTATTATTTGTGTATATTATATTTCACATCAATGTTTTGCTGCAGGTCGGGCTCAGGATTCAGCGCTGCAGACACCGTGGCCATCATCTTCTGCTCCACGCACAAATCCCTGACTCTGGGTGGGAGCACGCACGCACGCACGCACGCACGCACGCACGCACGCAGACCAAGGTCGTCTCCAGGTGACCTCCAGGTGTGTGTTCCCAGGTATCCCGATGCTGAAGATCGTGTTTGAGGGCTACGAGCACCTGTCCCTGATCTCGGTCCCTCTGCTGATCTACCACCCGTCCCAGATCCTGCTGGGCTCCGTCCTGGTCCCGACCCTCCGCAGCTGGATGACCGGCCGCCAGAAGGTACGTCCGCCCTCTCCAGCCGCTTCCTGTGCCGGAGGGCCACGTTCCCGTACTAACCTCTCCCCGCCTTGTCTCCCCTCCTACAGTCTAGTCTGTTGTTGAGATAGGGCCGCATTCCAACACTGCTGCCTGCGAGTGAGTAGAGAGGCGACGGTGTATCCTCGGGCAGCTGGGAAATATTTATACTAATTATATACAGGTATACCGTATATACCTCAGCAGCGTATTTGAAATCTCTTTTAACCGTGATCGACACAACCAGCTGCCTGTGGACAAACGCCTTCATTCTTAGCCTTTGACTGTCACGCGTGTGCGTGCGTCAGTCGCTGAGTCCAGCAGACCGATGCTCTTTTTTGTAACACGGATAATTCATCCTTTCATAAAAAAACAGACAGAGAAGATCTGAGTGAAAACTGGCTGCTGGACTCAGCGGCTTCACTTTGGGTTTCTCTGGGTGCGTGATGATGACGACGATGATGATGATGATGATGATGTTCCTCCTCCTCACAAATTCAATCTAACACAAGATCAACAACGAACAACCAAAGATAATAAACATTTGAAACAAGCTAATTCAACTTCAATTTTTTTTTACTAATTTATATATATATATGTTTTCTTTTCATTCAGTTCATTCTCACCACACAAATGGATTATGGGGAATAAATCAGATTGCCTTTTTTTTGGTTGTCGGTGGACCCACTGAGCTGATGTTCTTCTGGTGTGTCCAGGTTCTGAAGGTCCTCCAGCCCGTCTGAGCGGCTCAGCGGTTCCACGTGCCTTAAAACCAGCGAGACCTCAGCCAGGAGACCAGCGACCTTGGTCTTGCGGAAACGTATTCCATTTTCTACTTTTATATTTGGAAAAAGGTGAAGGACATGTTTTATTTTTCTACCGAACTGCATTTGTATGGAATTCCATTTTTTGTCGGAACGCGTCAGGTGGCGCTACTGGGACCCTTGGTTTTTTCCTTTTGGTCTACTCGTCTGCTCATTTCCTTTCCGGACGGAAACAAACTTGCCGTCCTGCGCTGTTCCTGGTTTTCATAGCGAGGGGACGGCATTCACAGAGTGGAGTGAATTGCCAAAATATATACATATACACTTTTGCTCAATATTCATTGAGATGTGTGTATATTATGACGCGTCTTTATTCCCCTTGGGTTACTGAGCCAAGCTCTCCAGTCGGGCCCGTTTTTTTCCCCTTTTTCATGGGAATCTTGTGTCTTTGTGGACAGACGTGATTCCTCCGGTCATCATGCTAGGGTTTCCTCCCGGTCTGTTTACAGTGTGATTGTTGGACCATGGGTGCGTGTTTTTAAGAGGCTGAGTGGGTCTGTTTTTGTGTTTATTAAAAAAAAAAAAAAAAGAGTAACATATATAAATATTGTTTTGATTTTATATTTATATAAAGGTACTCACACTAGAGCATCACAGCACAAATACACAATATACCATCACAATAAGAAAAAAAAAAGTCAAATATCAAGCCATAGAGTTCCATCTGTGCTGATTTATTTTCAAGGGCATTTCCTCCGTGTTTCGGGAGGAAGATTTTTCTCGGAATGTGAAGTTCATCTGGCACAGCCACGTCAACATCTGGTGTCTGAGGACCTTTCGCTCCAAAACATCATTTTCCTCCCCGTAGATGAGGAATAACAACAACATGCATGTTTTCATGAGATTTCATCGGAATGTGCTCGTCTATTTTGGGGGAACTTGCTGGGGCCTAAATATCTCAACTCAAAGTCGTCATGGAGACGATGGTGCAGCCGAAAGTTGTGTTTTGTGTGTTTCAGTCCGAGGCCACGATGTCGTACTCTGCCAGCAGCACCAGGCTGTTCTCCCGGATCCTCCGGACCCGGACCAGGTCTCCGCACTCCTGGACCTGGACCGAGCCTGGCTCCCCTCGGCGGTACCTCCTCTCCCTGTCGTCCAGCCTCACCTCCGTCCGTCTGCCGCACGCCTGCCGGTAGACCAACCTCAGAGCCAGAAGCAGCACCAGGCCCAGGCCGGCCCAGCAGCCCAGCAGCAGGCCCAGCTCCCAGGCCCGGTGTCTGGGGACCAGGTTCGGCGGCTGCCCCCCCTCCTCCTCCGGAGGTCCAGATGGCTCGGGGGGAGGTTTGAGCTTGGGTCGAGGTTCTGGGTTCAGGTGAACCACGGTTCTCTTTGGGTGCTGGTTCAGGTGGGACTCGGCACCGGGGGTGGAGATGAACCCGGGACCGGAGGACACGGGGGACGGAGGAGGAAGGAGGAGGTGGGAGAGGGAGCGGAGGGGAGCAGGGGAGGGTCCGAAGAGAGAAGGAGGAGAGGAGGAGGAGGAAGAGTGTGAGGTCGTATGAGGAGGAGGTGAAGAAGAGGGGGAGGAGGCGGAAGAGGCAGGCTGAGCTGAAGGGAAGGAGGAGAACGAGGGAGGTGGTGATGGAGAACTGGAGGAGTTTGAGGACAAACGAAGGGGGGAGGATAGAGGGGAAGGAGAAGGGAGAGCAGAAAGAGAGGGAGCAGTGGAGGGTTGATTCTCCATGGAGGATGAACGAGTGAATGTGGAAAAGGGATGAATGGAGGACGGAGAGAGAGGAGAAGAGCCAGAGGAACCACCAGGAGGAGCAGCTGAGGACATCGCTTCTTCAAACTTTGACGGGAGGAGATTGACAGACGCAGGAGTGACGGAGGGCGGAGTCCTTTGGGTTGAAGTGGTGCCTTGACGAGGGGGCGAGGGGGCGAGTGGAGGGGAAGTCTCTGCTGTTGCATTGTGGGTGATGGTTTGCGGGACGTGGAACGCTGTGTGCTCTGAGGATGGAGGATGTCTGAGCTCCCGGTGGTCCCTGGGGTCCCGGAAGGTCTCCAGAGTCCCGTAGCGTCGGGTCGGTTTGGCTCCGGCGCTTCCTGTGGTTGCCGCGGTCGGCTCCTTTGTTGGCTCTGTGTGTTTGAGCTGAGGGTGAATTGTTGGTTTTTCCAATCCTGTCCTCGTGTTGTTCCTGCTCCAGGATCTGACACTCGCATCATGCACCACTGTTGACTCCACACCTGCCCAGTACACAAAGTAGGACTGCACCACCGTGACGCTGGAAACACAGACAGGTTTTGTGGCATGAAGCCGCTGCAGCAAGAAAAACAACGCGTTGTGTGTCGGCGTGCGTGATGCACCTGAAGCGGAGGGGGCCCATGGGAGCGTCCGGCGCCCTCCACACAAACGACAGGTTCCTCTTGGGCCGTTTGTCCGAGTGCGTGACGGCGTCGGCCTCCGAGAGGCAGCGCAGGGTGTGTGTGGCGGGGGGGGCGGAGGCCCAGGAGCCCCCCGGGACCGCCCCTGTCCACCTGGCGCCGGGACCCTCGGGACCCCCGGCCCCGCGGGCCTGGAGCAGGAAACCCATGAAGTCCCGAGAGCTCCGGACAGTCACTGACGAGACAAAAACACCCAAAATGGAAGACATTTCTTTTTGGCCGGTTAATGGTGTCACTCGTGAAGCGGGTGGGCTTTGTTTTTCTAGTTTTACGCATGGAGTTCATGAATTACCTGTGATGAGCTGCCCGGGCAGGTAGGAGGAGGCGGAGCTACGCAGCGTGACGTAGCTGCGCTGGGGGTCCTGCGGCTGAGCGCGGACGTGTCCCGGGGTCATTCCCTGACAGGAAGTGCGAGCGGCTCCGAGGGAAAACCCAGCGATGGGCGGAGCCAAGGACGATAGGAGCAGGACCAAGCCCAGCCGCCGCAGTTGCTCCATTTGTAATTCTTGTGAGAAGAACAACTGGTGAAACTAGTTTTTTAATTTTTTTCTAAAGAACAAAAATAATTGCACTCATTACTCAAATGACTACAACATTTGATTGACAATCGAAACCAAAAAAAAAGTTTGAGTGTCACCTGAGATTCCACGTCTATAAATTAATGATTTGACAAAACCTGTTTTCTGGAAAGACTTTCCTTTCGATGGAAAATGAGGAGATGGAGAATGTGTCCCTGAGTGAAGGAAGGAGATTTCAAGCTCAGGAGCCTCCTCACCGTCTCGTGACCTTTGGCTGGTTCTTCTTCTCCTTCTTCCTTCAGGTCTGAAGAATCCTCTCAGTCCTCTGGTTTTTGGATTTGGTCAAAGTGAGAGCAACTTTAGAATCCCAACACCACCAGTGGGGACGAGCTTAAAGTTGGGGGGGCGGGTGGTCTCCGTCTCCAGGATATGAGGGGGGGTCCTTATCCTAGAGACCATCCCAAATCACAGTTTTGAACAAAGTTCAGCCCCAATAATTGGTTTTGTCAATCCTAGAAGAACCTGCACATGTTCAAATCTATGAATTCCTGTAAATCAGAGGTGTGCATACTGTATAGTTCCCCCCCCCGCCTGATAAAAAAAAAAAAAAAAAATGATAAAAGCATTGTAGAATAGAAATATGTGATGTTTTTTTTTCTGTTTCTTAAACGGTATATTTCTTTTTCTTTCTTTTTTTTTTAAGGGGCCCACGCCACACGCACACCCCAACAGGATGTAGACCAGCTGCTGCCACCTCCATCCAGGACGCAACCCCCTCCTCTCCGGTTTATTGGGTAACACTCGCACCCTCCGGCTGAAAGTGTGTTTCAGTCTAACAGAGAGCGAGAGCAAAACACCTTGCCACCGCAAATGTGTGGGTGTGGTGACAGGAATGTTCACGCGCCACTTGTGCCACTTGAGCCTTAAGTGATGGTGATTGTCATGGACCTGAAGTCCCGCCTCCTTCAGGCTCCTCCTCTTATGGAAAACATCTTTTGCCCAGAATTGGTGCACATTCATCCAGGACTGAAGTGAGACTCTTGCAACGTAGGTGAGCGCTGTTGGCGTTGGATTCTTTGGTGTGCCGGTCGGGTCTCTGTGACCGTGTGTGATTGCCGGCGGACGCCATGCTGGTTGCGCTGGTCCCCCCCCTCCTCCTCACCCTCCTCCTCACCCAGACCTCAAATGCAGGTAAAAGAATCCACTCAAAGATGCCATTTTTTTGGAAGTCCTATATTTGGAACATATCTTATGAATTAACGACGATGTGGTGTTTGCCAAGGTTTGTTTGTTCAATTGGCCATTTTTTGGGTGGCAGCATGATGATAATGATGATGATGATGAAGGTGTGATCCACAGTGTTGGAACCAGCCCCTCTGTGCTCACCTCAGTGGCTGCCGTTTGGCCAGAGGTGCTTCGCCTTCTTCCCCGTCTGGAGCTCCTGGAGCACGGCCAATGTAAAGTCAACACACGCCACTTAACTCACAGACTCAGGTATGCTATGGTCTCCATGTGATGTGTGTGTGTGTGTGTGTTAGTCTATGTGCTCCCAGACAGGTGGTAACCTCGTGTCGCTGAACACACCAGAGGAGAGAGAGTTTATACGCCAGCTCTCACACACACACAGTGCTGCTCCAGTCTGGTTGGGTGGTTACCTGGTACAACAGGTGAGTGGCTGTGTATGTGTTCTTCTGATTGCTCTTCAGGATGTTGATGCCCTCCTTGTGTTTTTTGTTCCCTTTGGAGGATGAATCCTGGTTTTGGAGCGACAGCAGCCCTTTCAGGATCAACAGATGGACCAATCAGATGAGAGGGAAGACGGCAGTGGGCGGAGTTTGCTTGGAAATCGATCCAAAAAGTATTCAATGAATTGATTCATTAAGTTACTCAATGGAAAGTGCTTGTGTTAGTATTGACGTATTATTTGTGTAGATATTTTTTCAATCTTAATCAAAAACTAGAACAGGCATAAAATCGAAATAAATGGATAAAGGAGGCATAAAGAGTGTGGCTTGTTGGTTTTCAGGCGGAGAGCTGCTCAGCACTTCCTGTTCGGAGCTCCGATTCTACATCTGCTCCATGAAAGCTCAGTACGGAAAATATATATATATATACTTTTTTCCTTTTGAAATCTTACACTTGGAAAATACCAATGGGAGAACCTGTGACTTTGACCTGAGGACCAATCAGGAACAGAAGAAAAACGAGCCTTGGTTTTGTTGGTCATTTTTATGTGGCAACCCGGACACCAGTCCTTACTTTCGGTCTGTTTGTGTCTAGCTCCAGGTCCCCTGTTGGCAGGAAAGTGATTGAGCCAGGTGAGTGTCAGGTTCTCTAATTGTCAAAGTACAAGGTGTGAATGCTCATTCAAAACACGCCTTGCCCCGAAGGCCTCGTGCCCAGTGCCAGCCTGTTTGTCATCATGTGGGATCAGAGCCAGTCTTTGGCCTCTGAGATTCTCCGCTGGTCCTCCTTCCTCTCCGGACTACGCTCTGGGCAGCTGACGCCACGCTGCTACGCCCACTTCCTCCAGCAGGAGGCTCTCTACCTGCGCTCGGTCAGCAGCACGCTGCAGGTCAGAGGTCAAAATGTTTCTCCGAGTCATCGCTGACCAAATAAAAATCCTGTTGTGTGTGTGTGTAGACAGGTGGATTGAGCTTCAGGATTAATCCGGTTTGTTCCCCGCAGGCTCTGATTGGTCGAGTACAGGAGGAGGACGATGTGAGCTCCCTGCTATTGGTCACACTGCAACTCTACGGCAACAGGAACCAGGTGAGAATCTAGATAAAGGTGGATAGATCTCGACAGGTGCGTCGCTTTCAAATGGAAGACCTATATTTCCTGGTCTCCTCCCCCAGAGCCTTCCCCCTCCGCTCCCCCCCCAGTGGCTCCAGTTCTCCTTGCGGTCCTTCCACTCGGTGGTTCTGGAGGAGCCCGTCTATTGGCTGGTGGCTCTGGCGGCTCGCGCCTGCCTCCGTGGCTTCCTGTCCGAGGAGCTCCCGCCGAGCGCCTCCTTCTTCCAGCAGTGGAGCAGAGACGGTCTGCAGGAGGTGGCCTGGACTCACAGGTATCTACACAATCCAGATTAGAATCTGCACCATGATCTGCTTTGATGAGTGTTGCCATGTTTTTAATCTGTCTGTGTGTGTGTGTGTGTGTGTGCGCGCGCCCGCGTCAGGTTCAAGGTGCTGATGGAGAAGTACCAGCACAAGATGGACGTGTTCAAAACCATCAACATCTTCAGAGAACACATGATGAACCAGAAGAGCTTCTACAAGGCGGCGTAAGAACATGCCTCGTCCTCCGATGCACTCACTCATCATCTGTATTGATCATCTTTATATACAGTCATTGATCATCTGTATAAACAGTGCCACTGGTGTGTTTTCTGCTGCAGGGACTGTGACGATGAAGACTGATGAAGAGCCGGGGGGCTAACAATTAACCGATTATTATTCATTATAATGTGATTACAGGTGATAACGTTTACAATCAAGTATTTTCGCAGTAAATGTATATAACTGCTGGTTAATGGGAACCTAAAGAAAATAAACTGGCCGGGTGTGGACTTCCTGTCCCAGGATGAACACGATAAAGGAGCTTCTCATGTTTCCCATTCTGTGTTCACGGTGTAAAATTGGTCTGTGTCGCCACCTGCAGGCGGAGACCGGGTACTGCACCGCTATTCGTCACAGCTGTAAAATACTACTGCAGTATTTCACCTCCTCCTACTGATACTAATACCTTCATATCCTCCTGAAGGTCTATTAGTACTCTTTTACATCTTCCACTACTACTTCTACTATAACATGTACTACTACTACCTTCTGCACGTACCACGACTGTACATTTACTCCAGATACTTTTATGGCTGGTCTCCTGTCTTTATACTGTTTTCACTTCTGATTACTGTGAGCACCATCCTTATATTATAAATACTTCTTCAGCTGCTGTTCTACTTTTTCTGCCCAACTTTCACAACTTAAACCCCACTCGTACTGAAAAAGTATTGGGTAGAATTTCAGCAGTGCATTGGAAGTAATGTGTTTGGTTCAGTCCAGTATTGATAGCGTACAGATTGCGATTACAGCTATTTATCGTATGGTTTGGATGCTGGTCACTGAAGTCTTTGACACCGGGACCTCATTAGATTGATTATTGATCTGTGGTCAAAGGTCACCTACTGTGTGACCCTTTTAGCCTGACCAACACAATATAAAATGCGGGGAGGAAATCTAACATTTCATGGAGAGTATTTTCATTTGACTAACTGGTGACGTCATACCTTCATTGTTTTAATGAAATGCACGATAGTTTATAGGTTTTGTATTTATACCTTTCAATCATGAGACACTCTTCTCTTTTATCCCATCTTTCACCATCTACGGAACCAACATGAGTCTGATCCTCCAGCTTTGATTTCAGATGGGTTCACCAGAGTCCTGCCCTGCCCTGCACACGCACGCACACGCGCGCGCGCACGCTTCAACACACACACACACACGCACTAACACGCGCACACACATTGTAACACGCACGCACACACACGGAGGAGGCGGACCTCCATCTGCCCTGCTCGGTGACCGACCCGTCATCCTCGGGCTCGGGGAGGATCCGGAGCTCCGGACCGTCTCCATTGTTGCTTTCACGCCGTGAATGAGGAGCCGCGGCCGGGGGGGAGAATGTCACGGAGGCCGGGGGAGGACGGAGCGGGTTTAATCTTTGCTCGCCCGGGACTGCAGCAGCACCGACGCCGCCGCCGCCACCACCACCACCACCACCACCACCACCTGCCCTCCCGGTACCGGTGAGTGAAGCTCGGAGCCCCCCGGTGCTCGATGCTAACTGACCCGGGAGGATGACTCCTGAGGTCCCGGGAGGTCGGGGTACCGTGCGGCCATGTTGCAGCGGAACGGGGGGGGGGGAGGTGGGCAGGCGGGGGCTCTCCCGCTGACACCTGCCCCCCATGCCCGGTTGCGGAGGCTGCCCTCCGCTCGGCCCGGTGCGGAGGTCCCGCTCCGGGAGGAACCGTGTGAGAGTCAGCCATGTTGCGGGGGGAAGGAGAGGGAGAGGCGGGGGGGAGAGAGCCGGTGCCCCGGTGGGATGCGGCGGCGGCGGCGGCGGCCCGCTCCATCATCCTCCATTCATGCTTTTAATGATTAATTATGTCCGACACGTTAATTGAGTTCAAACTGAATTCTTTTTCTCATCTTTTCTTTCGTGTGGATTTGATTTTGTTCAACAGTTGATTTATAGACAAGTTGTGTTTTTTTTTTCCCATTGTCCGAATAAATTATAATTTGACCCTCATTTTACACAATCAGCGAAAAATGGATTCTGGCTAATTAATTTTTAAATGGAAATGTCTTGTCACACACATCATTTATTTTATTTTATTTCAAGACCAATAGTGGAATTCTTATTGTTGTTTATGTAATATATAATGTCATTATATTATTTATTATGGTGTGTGAATTAATCTTTTTCATAACAGCTGTGGGCATGTGCAGGTGATTACTGATGATTATTGATCCTAATTGATCATTGTTTCCTTGGTGGGAAGGTCAGGGCAGGAGACAACACAGCAGGGTCCGTTGCCATGGCGATAACCGCCATGATTTATCCTCTTATTGTTGCACCTTTTTTATTTCAATCATTTGTTCACTTAATTCTTCTTCTTCTTCTCCTCTTCTCCATCCTTTCTTCCTTTATCTCCCCCCAACCCTCTCTCTCTCTCCCGTGTCCTCCCTCGCCCTTCGTCCTCGATACCTCGGCTTCTCTTTTTTCTCTCTCTTCCTTTCTCCATCCATCTACTTTCCTCCCTCTCCGGTGCCCCATCTCACGCTCTCTCTCTCTCTCTCTCTACCTCTCTCCATCCATCTACTTTCCTCCCTCTTCGGTGCCCCGTCTCTCTCTCTCTCTCTCTCTCTCTCTCTTTTAGGTCAATGAGAACCAGCAACAGCTCCGTCTGAAGAGAAAATCCCTCTTTTTCTCTCCATTTTTCTCCTTTACCTCCATCTGCTCCTTTTTTTTTTATATCATGCTTTCCTCCTGTCCATATGTTGAGCGCGCTTGTCTTATTTTAGCTCCACTGTCGTCCTCCTCCTCTTCCTCCTCTTCCTTCTCTCTTGCCCTTTTCTCTCCCGAGTTTTGACTCCCTCTCTTTTTTTCAAACACACACACACACACACACATCAGAAGATGAAGCGTGGGTCGAGTGTGTTGCAGCCTCCCTCTGATGCAGCCAAACGACACACACACACACACGCCGGTGGTGGTGATGCTCACTCACCGAGTGTGTCCAACGCGCACGCCGAAGATGCGGCGCACGCCGCAGGTTCGAGCCCTTTCCCATCAGCCACCTCTCTGTTCAGCCCTGATGTCAGCACCAAGATGGCGTCCGACCTCCTCATCAGGCTGTCAGGTAGCGCGCACACACACGCACTTCCTCCACTCATGATTGATGTATATATTCCTTAATCTGCTGATTATTTGATCAATGAACGGATTTGTTTAAGGAAAGTGAAACAAACCAATGTGACGTCTTCAAATATACAAAGAGGAAGCTTTGTATATTTGAAGACGTCACATTGGTTTGTTTCACTTGACAGTGATGATGCGGAAACGCTCCCTCTGTCCTCAGAAGCCACCCAGAAGGCCCAGGTGCCTCCTGGGAGCCGGGTGGAGGCGGAGCCGGAGCCTCAGCCTCAGCCTCAGCCTCAGCGCGAGGCCCTGCTGGAGGTGCGCGGCGGGCAGCAGGACGAGCCGGGCCTGGCTCTCTCTCCCGACGGGCCCGGGGCGAGTCCGGAGCCGCCGACCCTCACGCACACGCCCGACGCCACCGCCGACACTCAGGCCTCAGACCTGCTGAGGAAACTGGCCGGTACGTACAGGAAGAGAGCCTCACTTCCTGTCAGTCTGGTAGATTCAGGCCACTACAGTGGCCACAAATGACTCTTATCTGACCAATTCATCATAAATATTGATTTGGATCGATAAAATCTCTCATGGTTTCGGTTCCTGATTTCCCACCAATCACAGAGCGTCAGGAAGTGAACTGCCACAGCCTCAGGGTCAAAGAAGAAGAAGAGCCAATGGCGGTGGACAGCACGGCGGCCTCTGACCTCCGCCGCCTCTTCACCGTCAAGACGGAGGACCAGGGTCTCCGTGGCAACCACACGCCTGAGCAGATGGTGGACGGTGGAGCCAAGATGGCCGATCAGCATCTCCTGGGCCTGAAGGTGGAGGACAGTTTCTTTCCTGGAAGCTGCCAGAACAAGTACCAGTTCAGGGTCAAGATGGAGGACGACTGCGTCTCCGGAGCCAAGATGGAGGAGCGCTTTCTCTTTAGAGCCAAACTGGCCGAGAGGACGAGCAGCGGGTTCGTGTCCGGAGTGAAGCTTCCCCCAGGAGTCCAGAACCAGAACCAGATCCTCCCCGGAGTCAAGGCCGAGGAGCAGCTCTTCTTCGGAGCCCAGATGGAGGAGCAGTGTCTGCGGGCCGTGCTGTGGCAGGACATGTCAGTCAACCTGGCGTCGACGCTGCTGCACCAGCTCTCAGGTCAGTGAACGCAACACACACACACACACACACGTTCATCTGGGTCTGTAACACACAATAATACATGTGTGTGTGTGTGTGTTGGTTCAGAGAGGGTCGGTAAATCCAGCAGCCTGCCGACGGACAGGTCGAGTCCACCCATCAGGAGCAGGTAACGTGTGACACTTTGACCTTTGACCTCTGACCTCCGGGTCTCTGTTTTGACAGTACGGTGTGTGTGTGTGTGTTCTCCAGTCCTGTTTTGACGCTGAATGGGGACCAGCTGTGTTCCTCCCCACCTGTGCGATCCCTGGAACCTCCACATGGTAATTTTCTGGACACACACACACACTTGCTCGGCACAATGATCTCTTTGATCAACTTTGAGTGTGTCGTGAAGATGATACTGAAGTGATGTGACTGAACTCACACAGTCCACAGGGACCCATCAGCAGACATTTTGGATTTTATAAATGACAAAATCAATAAATCTCTTTTCCTTTTTGTTCTCACAGAAACCCAAAGCCTCAGCAGAGAACACAGCCCAGGTTATTTCTACAGGTAACACACACACACACACACTCACTCAGTGAGGTCATTATGTTCCATATCTATATTCATAATACCTTCGGTTTTCTGTGCGTGAAGCTTTTTATGTGTAATCTGTTTCAATGAGACGCGGAGAATCTTTCCGTGTGTCACGTGACGAAGAGTCACATCATCACCAGAGCGAAGACGCATAAACTCTACATTCGGAATTGTTATTTTAATCGTGGGTTCAAAGCTCGGTTATGGAGGCAGCTGCTCAACCGGGTCAAATCAAGACCAATCGAAAACGCCGTGTTGCCGTGGCGACCCTGACACCTGCCGTGTCCCCCCCCAGGTGTCATGTGTGCGGGTTTGAGACGGCGGGCTCCGCCCTCTTCCAGAGTCACATGACCGACCACCGGCAATGGGAGCGGGCCTCGCTCTCGCTGCACTGCTGCGTGTGTGACCACTCGACCAATCAGGAGGCAGAGATGAGGGCACACGCCACCACACACATACAGGGCGACTCAGGGGCCCCCGAAGGAGTGAGGTGAGTTGTGTTTCATTTGCGTTGAGGTCCGTGGGTTTGAAACGTCACTTCTTCTTGTGGTTCATGTGTGTGTGTGTGTGTGTGTGTGCGGCTAACCCCTCCTGACTCCCAGATGCTCCATCACCCCTCCTGCCACCACCGCCTCTTCCTCCGGCAGCACTCCGGCAGTTGCCATGGCAACCCAGCCGGAGAAGAGCACCTCGGAGCATCGCTGCCGCATCTGCCAGAGGTCGTTTCCAGGGCAACAGGAGCTGCTGGTTCACTTCCAGGGTCATCGCCAAGGCAACCAGTACCGGTGCGACCGCTGCGGCCACCTGACGCGGACAGCCAATAAGCTGGTGGAACACGTGCGTGTGCACACGGGCGAGCGGCCCTTCACCTGCAGCCTCTGCCCCTACAGCGCCAAGAGGCGGGACAGTCTGCGCCTCCACTGCAAGGTCAAGCACGGAGCGCACGTGAGCGCCGTGCACACGCACCGCTCCTACGTGCACGCAGACAATCGCCGCTCACACAAACAGGTTCAGAGGCTGCACACGCCGGCCCACGCACACACCGCTCCTCCTCCGCCCTCCTCCTCCCTCCCTCCGCTCCATCCCTCGCTCTCTGATCGGGCAGGATGGAGAGATCTGTCTCCTCTCCTCCCCATCACCACCCTCCTCTCTCTGAAGCCACGCCCCCCTCCCCCTTCACCCTCTTCCTCCTCCTCTTCCTCTAAACACTCCTTCCTGGGTTACCTTGGTCTGACACGTTCTTTATAACCCCTCCTTTCTCTGTTTCTTTCTCTTTTCCCATCCTCCTCCTTCCTTCCTTGGTCCCTCCATCCATCCTCTGGACTGCGATGGATGTACAGCTCTGTAATGTATCCAAGGTGCTGTCACTCAAACACTCGGAACTCTGAGAATGTTAAAGTCACTCAAGGAACGTTTTTGGAACCTTTTGCATCACGCTCGTGATTTTCTCGCTGCCTGCCGCTCATATAATCACTGAACTCTTGGCTATTTAACCCTGTGACATATTTACTGCCTGTCTCTCTGGTCCCTCAGAAACCCTGTGCTTAAAAGTCCTCCCGTCCCTTTAGGATATGGTGTTGGATAAATGATATCTATACAGTGTATATATAAACGTTTATTCTGACCAGAACAGGAATGTTGGAGCCAAATCGAACGGTCGAGTGCTTTCGTTTCAACAAAATCCCAAACTTGATCCACACGGTGGCGCTAGACATCAAATCAGAGGATCCCCAAAGTTGGTCCGGTTCATCCTCCGAGGACCATGAATGTTTCTGCCAAATTAAAAGGCATTTGATAGACGTTATATCCAATGCCTTTGATCTATTCCCGTCCTGGACTGTGATTGGTCGACGGGTCGTCATGGAGATTCATCACCGCCAGGTTTCATCGACGAGACGAAAACTTTGACACCTTTTCATCAAATCTCCAGCTTTGAGTTTGAAACCTTTACTCTTATCTCGGTTTTGACTTTATTGCCATGGCAACCCGAAAATATTCATATGTCAGCCACTGGATACGTGTTTTAAGTTTCAATTCTTTGAATTCACTTCATTCTCTTCTTCTTTTGGGGATTTTTAGGTCACATGGTTTCTGGCAGACATTGATGATATATTTCTAATATTTGTGTTGTATATTGATAATGTATTTGTGTTTCCATGAGTACATTTAATTTAAAGTTACACAACATGTAGTTTTGTTGAGACAAAAAAAAAGATTTCTTTTTATTAATTTTTTTTGAACACCACCACAAATAGATGATGTGGACGATTTGTCTCTAAAAACCAAACGTAGAACAGCTTTATTACATTTTAATATGAAATACTTGTCTTCTCATGCTCCTGGGTATCTACAGTCAGATACAGGGGAGCAAATCATGACTTGCATGTTGATGTGAACAGTCTTTGAAAGTGAGAAACTTGAAAAGAGTTGAAAGCTTTTGTGGGAGACAGAACGTTCAAGGATGTACAATAAAATATCACGTGAAAGGGACGACGTGACCAATGGCGTGACATTTATCGGGTTGAAAATATTCACGAATCACCAGATAAAAGTGGGAATGCCAACGATGTTGGATTAAAATCACATTGTTTTATCGTTTCATTTTCACTTGAGGATTGTTCAAACAACAGCTGTGATGGTCCGAGTTCTGCACGTGTGCCCATCGCTGTTACTGTTCGCTGCTGCCATGATCAATAAAGTTTCCTTTCCTCTGGTTCTGTGCTTCACTGACAGCAGCACGTCACCTCCAGCCCTGGACTGAGGAGTCTCTGTGCTCAGTTTTTTTTATTTCTTGCGTTTCGTTGGTCTGTGTTGTGTCGCGTGAACGCCATCACTGCTCCCACTGACGGAAACACCGAGAGAGAGAGACGTGAAGGTCACGCAGCGACACTCACCCAAAGAGTGGGAGGATAAGTGTCAATCGCCACGGGTACCGTCCCCCCTCCTGGTCCGTTACCGTGGTTACGTGGCATGTTGTCGGTCTCCACGGTGGCCAGCGGGAGGCCCGTGGATTGGCCGGGAGCAGCTGCGGCCTCGGCCAATCGTGGAATAGCTGGTGGGCCGTGGAGAAGGTGAGGAAAAAAACACTCGCATAATGAATTCATTTTATCTTAGAAAGTGGGGATCGAGATGCTGAATTTTTGTATTTTTGTATTTATGTTTCACTCACAGCAAAACAATTTCCTTCTCAATGAATAAAGTCGTATCTTATCTCAGAGGTGAGAGAGAACGAGGCGGAGGAGGATCAGGCTTTCTGCAGCAGGTCGTAGGTCAAGGCCTGAGGGAGAGGATGGACGGATGGACGTCACATTTCCATTGAGCTGAAGGTGGGAGTGTGTATTTATGGAGTTAACTGGACTTTGGTTTTATTCCATTTTTGAGTAATGCTCTTCACAATGTAAATATATCATCACCATAATATAAATAATCATTTTCACAATAATAGATTCGATTTTTGGAAGAAGTGTTTTATTTACTATGACTGTCACAGATTAATATATTGTATTATTACTGGGAATAAAGTGGTCATTATTACATGAGTACATCGTGTCCGTGGTATTTTATCTTTTTATTTTCTATTTATTGTAATTCATCCGTTCCAGGTTTTACTCTGGCGGGCGGAACCGGAAGTGCTGGTACTCGTGACTCCAGCTTTGAGGCCGTCGAGGAAGAAGGGGGCGTGTGTGGCTGGGCCGTTAGCATGTTTGCTAACAGCTAGCTGAAGTTCTACTTTCACTTTCCGAACCTCCCGAGCAGGAGCTGCGGGTCAATCGCTGCGGCGCTTCCTGGAAATCGAAACCTAAACACCGCCGTCTTCTTCCACGACTCCCGCCGAGCCCCGCATGTAGTTATCGGACCCCTGTCGGCGGACACAGCGGCAAGTCGTAGCCGGCGCTGGGTGAAAGTTTGATCTGTCAAACGCGCAGGTAGCTTAGCTTCGGCGGCTAGCGCCCGCTAGCATGGAGGGCGGGGGGCACGCGCTGGGTGAGGAGCTGGGGGCGGAGAGGGTGATGGACGACTACCTGAGGTCGGTGGGTCTGCTGCGGAAGAAGGTGGCGAAGGACGGGTCGTGTTTGTTCCGGGCTGTCGCCGAACAGGTAAAGCGATACGCGGGGAAAGAAAAGTAAAGTTATCGCTCCGTCTGTGGAGCTAATGCGGGCTAACACCGTTCTAATGTTAGCCCGGTCCAATGAAATCGCCCACTGTCGCACGAAGTTCAAGGCAAACACTTCAGAAAAAAACCAACATTTTCCCCAGTGTTATTCGTGGTTTGATGTGGACAAAGTGGCCTTTATAAATACATATTATTTGAGTCCATGGATTAAAACGGTGTGCACACCTGTCATTAAATGACATCATGACATAACATCAGCGCGTGGAGTTTTAGCCAACGATAGCAAAATAATCTTCGTGAGTGAGAAGATTTGACCGTTTTGGTCATAAATCAGTGTATCCATTGTATTTCAAATATATATATATATATATATTGCCGTTGACCTTTGACCTCCCACAGGTGCTGCACTCTCAGAGCCTCCATACTACAGTCAGAGCGGAATGTGTGGAGTTCCTGAAGCAGAACCGTGGAAGTTACGAGGCGGTACGTTCAAATGACCTGATCTTTGTGGTTATTCATCTTCATCCTCCACCACTCGCCCTCAATGTGGATCCATTCACCTGTCAATAATCAATCTGAAGGAGTGGAGCTGGAGTTGATGTTTTTAATTCACTTAAGCAGCTCGTTGTTGTGGTTCATTTTGTCCATTTTGCGCGAAAAGACCAAACCAATGAAGTGACGGGTGAGGTGTGTGTGTCAGGAATCAGTGTTGTCGTTTTGTTTTTCCAGTTTGTCGAAGGCGACTTTGAGGATTACTTGTTTAAGCTTCAGGACCCTCAGGTAAAAACCAACGTCACTGCACACGGTCTGGTTTGGATTTATGATGATTGATTTATGGTTCAAATCTGAGAAGTCCCGTGTTCTTTCAGCAATGGGTGGGAGAGGTGGAGATCAACGCCCTGGCTGCCATGTACAAGTACGTAAACACAGATGTTATTCATTCATGCAGATGAATGAATCTACATTTACAGAGGAGTCATTGAGGCTGCCCCCCTCCTCCAATCTCTGTAGGAAGGATTTTCTGATCTACCAGGAACCTGGAAAACCTCCCGTCAACATCACAGACAATAACTTCAAGGACAAGGTGAGGCCCCAAACATCCGGCTGATGAAACCAAACGCGTTATTGATTATTGTTTCGGACCATGAAGCCAAACCCCGATCAATGAAATCCAAGCCAGGCCTGAGGGTGAATTGATGATCGTCTCCCTCTGGATTATCGGTTTCCCCTCAGGTGCGGCTGTGTTTCCTGAACGGGAACCACTACGACAGCGTTTATCCCGCCAGCCACATAAAGAGCGCCGCTCTCTGCCAGTGTGAGTGTCTCAACAGTCGGATTCACATAACTATGCCTCACTCGAAGAAATGCCGTATTACAGCGTATATTCTCATTGAGTAAGACACAAATCAATAAAACATATTTTTAATGGATAAATATATATCACCATCATTTCAGTTGTTGACTTATTTTCAAAAAAGAAAGTCGGATGTCGTGTGGTGGCTCAGATCAGATGTTTGTTCTCTGACCTGTGGTCTGGTCTCCTGCAGCCGTCCTGTACGAGCTGCTGTATGACGGCGTGTTTAAAGTGGACCGCAGCGCCCTGGGGGCGTGTCAGCGGGTGGCCCGGTCCTCGGACGTCCTGAGTGAAGACAGCATGGCGCCGTGTGCCAGCAGCGACGAGTCGGACCTGGACGCCGGAGAGCCGCTTTGGTAGGAAACACGTCGACCTGAGCGAAATCGGATTTTATGGCGTTGATCAATCTGCACATGATCATTAAATGTGATGTCTTTGAAATACATTGTGTGTGTGTGTCTGACAGGGTGGAAAATGGATCAAGCACTTCTTCTACAAAACGCAACAACCACATCTACAGGGTAACGCAAAGACACCAACTGGATTCAATGGCTGTTTACGAACCTGTTTACCTTTATGACAACACTGTGTGTGCGTCCCCCCCCCCCCCTCAGGGACGGGGACGGGGGCGTGGTCGGCAGCTTCCTGAGAGGGTGAGACGTTCACTGAACCCGACTCTGTTCCGGAACGTTCAGTACGACGTCTGGAACAAGACAAAGACGGGTACCCAAATTCAACAGGAGGTTCACTCTGAAACTGGATCCGGTTTCTGTTTCCTGTAGGCCAGTTGATTTGTTATGAATGACGGAGATTCATTTTTTTCCTTCAGCTCAACAGAAGATGGATTACTCCATCGCGGCTGGGATGCAGTACACTGTGGGAGACCGCTGTCAGGTGCGTTTCAAGTCAGATTTCCCGTCTTTTCTTTTTTCTTTTTCATTTCCGTCTCTTTGTGTGTGTGTCTTGTAGGTTCGCCTTGAAGGGAGTGGGCGGAGCTATAACGCAGTCATCAAGGAAGTGCCTCAAAGCAGCAAGGTGGTGATGGTTCATATAGAAGAGCTCGGCAAGAGGTCTGTGTCACACGCACACACACGCACACACACGGACGGACACAAACGCACACACACGGACACACGCACACACACACGGACACACACACGCGGACACACTCACACGGACACACACGGGCATGCACGGACACGGACACGGCCACACACACGCACACGCACACACACTCGATGTGACTGCTTCATAACGTGTGTGTGTGTGGGCGCGTGTAGACACGTCCCTCTGTGCAGTCTGCGTCCTCCCAGTGATGAAAAGAGTTGGAGCACCGTGGTGGGCAAAGACAAGAGGCTCCACAACGGAAGTGGAGGTGAGCGCACGCACGCACGCACGCACGCACGCACGCACGCACTCAACCTTTGTTTGTTACGCACTGACTGAAACGTGACCCCCGCCCCCTCCTCAGAGAGGGAGGAGAGGGGTAAAGGCCGAGGCCGGGCCGCGGCCTCCGCTGGCCGGGCCGCGGCCTCCGCTGGCCGCGTGCAGAATCAACACTCGTGGCCCCCGCAGGCCAGCGCCGACGAGCAGGGAGGAGCCAAGCCCAGCAGGTCAGTGTGCGCGCGTGCCTGCGTGCCTGCCAGTGCGTCAGCTGACAGCCTCCGCCTCTCCGCAGGAAGTCCGTGAGCTCGGTGGAGTCTCCGTGGTTCGGTCTGACCGAGGAGGAGCGCTCCGCACGGGAGGAGGAGCGGAGGAACGTGGCGCTGGTGGAGATCCAGCTGAGGGACGAACACAGCTTCCCTGCCCTCGGGGTGAGTCCCTCCACCAGGAGCCGAGGGAAGACGGGGGGCCGTTTTTCCCTTCTGCCCTCACGCAGGATTTTCTCCCCTCAGAACCAGGCCGTGACGCAGGGCACCGACGGGAGGAGGAAGTCGGGAGAGAAGAAAGGCTCCCAGAGGAGCAAGACGGCGAGTTGAAATATTTCTTTATCTTCAAAACCTCCATTTGAAGGTTTCTCATTTTCATAATGTCCTCAGTTGTCGACTGTGGAAATTCCCCAAGTCTCCAAGAAAATGATCGTGAGGAAGGATGTTTTCCAGGAAGTTATTTATTATTTTAGTTTTTTTGGATGTAACATACAGGCCGACACGCGGTCAACCCAAATTCTTTTCTTTTTTTTCATAGAAGAGTCCGGTGGAAGACGTCGGAGCAGCGTCTCCTCCTCCTTCTGCTGCTGAAAGACCCAAATCCTCTTCCCCCCCACCGCTGGCGGCGTCCACCACGACTCCGCCCCCTGACTCCGCCCCTCCCGCTGATGCGCCGCCCTCGGACCGCGGCTCTCTCGAGGTCAAGACGTCCAACACCAACATGGCGTCGGGCTTCCCTCCCACCTCCTCCTCCACTCCTCCTCTTCCTCCCTCACACTGTGTTCCCTGCTCCGCCACCGTCTTCCTCACCCCGGTCCTCCCCACTGCTTCACCTCCCCCCACCTCCTCAGTTCCTGCTCCCACTTTCATCGCCCCCATCGCTCCCTCCCCCCTCAGCGCTCAGGGCTTCCACCCACCCTCCTCCCTCCACCGCACCTCCTCACCTGGCTCCTCTCTCCCTCACTCCCCCAGTCCTCCTCCTCCTCCTTCCTCCTCCTCCTCCGCTCTTGTCCGTCATGTTGCTAGTGTCCTGGAGGCTCCACCGGTTCCTGCACAAACCCCAAGTAAGTACTGATAAAGATCTGGATATGTGAATAAACCTTCATGAGTTTTATGACATAATAATAATATTAATATTCATAATAAGATGTTAACCAATCCTCGACCCCGGTGGGAGGGGCCATAGAACATTTTTCTGTAATTGACTGATTCATTGAGGTGTGTGCACTTTATTTTTCTCTGTTTCCAGATCCTCTTCCAGACTCTTCAGTCCAGACCACTCTGTCCCAGAACCTGAGCCAGACTCGCAGAGAGCCTACTCCACCTCAGACTCGGATGGAGGTCCGGTCCCAGATTGGGCACCTGCAGGATAACCAGAGCCCGGTCCAGACTCAGACCCAGTACCCATCCCAGGCCCACAACCTCCAGACCTCCACGCCTGTCCAGCCGGCTCCTCCCCCCTCCCAACAACTACACCCATCCCTCTGTATCTCCGCCTCCCCGACCCACCCCTCCCTCGGAAGCCACACCCCCATCACCCAGAATCCCGCAGAAGCAGCGCAGCCCGGCTCCCCGGCTCACCTCCACTTCCTCTCTGCACCACCTCCTCCTCCTCTCCCCCAGCCCGTCCCAGGAGCTGTTCCTCTGCAGAACTTGGCCCAGCTCTACCAGGACCCCCTGTACCCCGGGTTCCCCCAGGAAGAGGGGGGCAACATGGCCCCCACCCCGCCCTTCTCCTGCAGCGGGTCAGGGGAGGACCTGCCCCGAGGTGAGCCGGACCTACGCAATCTCTAAATACTTTCATACCCAAAATATTCTCACACATTTAAATGTATCTTCCTCCGCAGATTTCAACATTCTGAGGTTCTTCTTCAACCTGGGCGTCAAGGTACCAAAACGGGCATTATTTATTGATAATATCATATTCAGTATATGTGTATCATATTATTATTAGACATATATGGCTGAAAGGAAGTGACGGTTAAAGATTGTCAGCCTCTTCTGTGACTGGCTGTTGTCATGGTGACGGAAGCCTCCATCACTCTTGAGTTTTAACCAAGCCTTTTTCTGTCCCTGCAGGCGTACTCCATGCCGCTGTTCCCCCCCTACCTTTACCTCCTCCCCCTCCAACAGGCCCACACCATGTACCCCAGGCAACCCTCCCGCTCCCCCTCCCCCACTCCCCACCTCCCTCCTTCCAGGCACCAGGAGGCGTACCTTCCGTACACTCACCAGGCCCCGCCCATCGACCCCCCCCGTCCGAGCGAACCTTCCTTCAGGCCGGCCGGGTACCCCGTCACGCCGCATCCACCCCACCAGATGCCCGGCCCCTCACTGCCATGGCAACGGCACCAGATGGCCCCACCAGCAAACTCAAGCTACTCCGTTGGGTATACCTCCGTAAATCCAGCATACGCAGTTCCCCCTCCTTCATCTCAGGGGTATCACTTGGGTCAGGTCCCGGGACAACCGCTGTGCCCCCCATACCCCTCATCCTTGCTGGCATATCAGTCTTCCTCGGACCCACAGGAGCTCCAGGCTGGCCACCAACCCACCAACGGGAACACGGTTCCCGGACCGGGACATGTCCCTGTTCTCCTGGAGGCTCCTGCTACTAATGTGGCTAATGCTAACAACCACAAAACGGTGTCAGGAGTAAAGAGTTTGGGTATGCAGACCGTTTTTAGACGCACAAAGGGTTTCTGCGTAATGTAAAGCAGGTTCTGATTTAGACACCAGGGGGAGCTGATGTGCTTGATTTAACAAAGATTCTCCTCTCCATCAGTGAGGAAGAAGGAGCAGATCGAGACCAGAACGGTGCTGCTGGTGGACCCGCCGCTCAACAACACGCCTATCGTATGAAGACCCGCAAATAACCCTTACACACACCCACACATGTTGTCAGCGTCACCATGTAATATGAAGTATTGGGGGAGTAAAAGTTGTGTTCTCTCTCTCTCTCTCCCTCTTTTTTCTCAGCCCGTTTCCATGACGACCATGAAGCCTGGCAGTAGCCCTGGTTCTCCATCACCATATAGCATCATTTCCAAGACGACTGTCCACGGCGACGCCTCCGTCCTCTACCGACAATCCTACATCACAGTGGACGGGGCTGAGACTGGCAGGAGGGGCTTGTCCGTGGGCTGCAGCACCGAGGACGACTGGGAGGAGGTGGAGGGATTCAATCCCCCAACGCTGATGCACCGCGGGCCCTGGAGGATCCACAGGGGAGGCCCGAGAGGCAGGGGCGGAGCTTATGACGGAGCGAGAGGAGGAAACCGGAGGAGGCAGAGAGGAAATGCTTTTAACCACGGACACTTTGGCCCTTCCAACAGGGGGCAAGGATGGTAAATAGGCTTTTTTTATATATATAATAAACCAACAACAAATAATGTTGTGATCATTTCCTTTCACCTCAGTTCAGAGTAGCGCTGCGTATAATTGCCTATAATCCACCACATTGGGTGCAAATTATTCGAAATATGGGAGTGGCCTTACTTCTGATTGGACGTGGGCTGAGATGGATGAGGGCTCCTGTACCAGACTTGGGTCTGTAGGGTAAATCCATAGATTGTGATTTTTTTTATGGTTCACCTTTTTTATTACATGTTCACTTTGGTAGAATCTGGCTACTTATTTTCAGTCTGAATGTGAAGCTGATCTGATCCTGGCTTCATGTTTATTGCACAAATGTGGAAGGTGACAATTTTCAGATCTGTCTTCTGGAAAGGGAATCATCAACAAAGCTCTACATATCAGCAGAATAATGTTGTATTTATATATCGTTTTTTTATGGGTTTGTCCTGTTGCTGCTGATTTCACGTGACCGTCTTGAGTGTAATTTCTTTCTGGGTTCATCTTTGGCTTTTGGCTGGAGACATTCGGTGCCTTACATCTACATTTGTGTTCTGCTGAGACGGCTGTACAGAACAAAGGCAATTTGTTGTGTGTGTGTGTATTTCTGTGTGGCTCAATTAATAAAACTTTGGTTCAGGTTATGCCATCTTCTGTTCTCTGGTCTTATTGGTTTACTCTGTGCAACTCTGACTAAATTTGAAAAAAGAAAAAAAATGTATGTAAAGACAGAAAAACAAAAGCAAATCAATGTGAAATTTCTTTTGAAACATGTCAATAATTTCCAAAAGGTATCAACTCAATCAACTCATTTGAAAAGTAGAAACCTTTTCTTTCAATTTATACATAAGATACAAGAAACAATAAATAGCAGATGTATATATTTAAAAGAAAAGGTAAAACTATACCTAAGTGCTTTGTGTGCTCTCTTTATTGGAACAATTACAATGAAAAAATAAATAAAAACAAATACAACCACATATCCCCCCCATTACCCCCCCCCCCCGAAAAAAAGATATCTCTCTATATATATATATAATAATTCAATTATCATAAACCTGCCATCGAGTGGAGCAGCAATGTTTGAGCAGCAGGGGTCAGTAACGACCACAGGGAAGCTAAACACTCGAATTAAAGCCAACGAAGAAGAAGCGTCAACAGGAAGTAGCCTTCAGCAGGAGGAGAAACACCTGCCAATGCTAGCGGTTAGTCACGATGTTTAAAACATAAAACACCATATATTTTCCCCGTAGAAGTTAAACGATAGCGTTGCTTTAACTATCACAATGTCACTGAAGAAGCTCAAACAATGATGCTATATCAAAAAAGTCAGTTTAATCCTAAACAAAATCCTGCTCCCTCCGTTGGTCCCGCCCCTGACACCGCTGATACCCCAATCACATCAATCAGGATCACTCCCTCCGTTAGCTACCGCCCCTTTCACAGCTGAAACAAATCACAGCGATTCCCGCCCTTTTCCCAGCTGAAACCAATCACAGCAGTCGTGACCACGCCCTCCTTTCGGTCCCGCCACTTTCACCGCTGAAACCAATCACAGCAATCAGGAACACCTGTTGCGATTAGCTTAAAAGCCAGCCTGCGACCGCCAGAAGGCAGAGACGGTTGGTGTTATCGCGGACGTTGAGATCCGGCACTTTAGATACCGGCTCTCCTCATGGATTGGTTTACTTGCATTCTTGGTTAACTCCTTTGGGCTGTTGTAGCTTGTTGTAGATTTGTCTTTTAACGGACTGTTGTTTTTTTTTTGTTAGCTATTAGCTCTTTTGGTCCATTTCTGTAAAGCGTGTTGTAGAGGTGGTTCTTTTATCTGACTGGTTTATTGTTGGCGTTGAGCTCCTTTTGGTCCGTTGCCTCTGCAGAGGTTGTAGTGTGTGTCTAGTTTGGTGGACTGTTTTTTTTAGCTGATAGCGGTTAGCTATTTTGGTCCGTTGCCACTGTAGAGGTTTTGGTAGAGATGTGTGCGTGAAGTTTGGCGGACTGTTTCTTTTTGCGGTTAGCTCTTTTGGTTTGTTGTCTCAGTCAGGCTTGTGGTAGGTGTGTGTGCGTGTAGTCTGGCGGACTGGTTTATGGTTAGCGCTTGGCTCTTTTTTGTTGGCTGTTTGAGACACTGCAATGGTGAAGCACAGGTGTGTTATTTGGAGCTTCCGGACTTGTCCTTGAAATGTAAGTTTGGTCAGGTGGTGTGTCCGCCATCTTGTGTTGGACTTTGGCGTAGAACTTCATGTCGGTTAAGTATTATCTTTTTAAGTATTAGATCTTCTCTTTTCCTTTTCCTACTTTGCCTGTCCTATCCTCGTGTGTGTGTGTATGTATATTTATTTTTTTGTTATTTGGAACTTTGAACTGTAACTTGTGTTCTGTGCTTTTAAAGGTGGTGAGTCTGCCATGTTGTGGACGGAGACTTCTGCCTGGAGCCTCCTGTCGGGTAAATGATGGTTCCTTTCAAACAGTTGTTGAATATTCTGCTTTGTTTTCTCCTGATATTGTGTAATTTTGGTTCAAGGTGGTGAATCTGCCATGGTGCATGTGATGGGTGAAGGCTTCGTGATGGGGTAAGTGACTGCTGCCGGAAGCTTCGTGTTGGGTAGGTCGAGTCTCTTTAAATACATGTTCTCGTTTTGAATTTGTTAACATCCTTGTACAGTGTTTTTTTTTTCCTCTCTCTCTCTCCAGGTGCCGTGTCGCCCGTGCAGGAGATGAAGATTTCTGGCTTGGATTGCCATGTCGGGGTAAGTATGGTTGCTATAAAAATATTAAATGTATTCCCTGTTTTGATATCCTTGTATTTTACTTTTTTCAGATGATGCATCGGCCACGCTTGGGATGAAGACTTCCGCTTGGTACTTCATGATGGGGTAAGTGACCTCTGCCTGAAGCGTCATGTCGGGTAAGTCTATTTTTATTTATATTTTGCACATTTTCTTGTTTAGAATTTTTTAACATCCTTGTATAGGGGTTTTTTTTCCTCTCTCCAGGTGGCGTATCGTCTGCACTGGGATAAAGACTTCTGCATGGCGCTTCATGGGAGGTGAGTTTTGTCTCAAAAATATTGTATGTATTTCCCCCCCCCCTTTTTTTTTTTTTAAACCTCTTTGTATTGTCTTTTTTTTTTTTTTTCCCCCCCCAGGTGGCGTATCGTCTGCGCTGGGGATAAAGACTTCTGCCTGGAGCTTCATGGGCGGTGAGTTTTGTCTCCTTAAAAATATTGTATGTATTTCCCCCCCCCTTTTTTTTTGTTTTTTAACCTCCTTGGATTGTCTTCTCTCCCCCCCCCCCCCAGGTGGTGTATCGTCAGCACTGGGGCTGAAGACTTCTGTCTGGAATGCCATGTTGGGGTGAGTATGGTTGCTATAAAAAATATTAAATGTATTCCCTGTTTTGATATCCTTGTATTTTACTTTTTTCAGATGATGCATCGGCCACGCTTGGGATGGAAGACTTCCGCTTGGT
>JAFBJU010010940.1:408878-422794 GCA_016785305.1 Colistium nudipinnis
CCCCCCCCCCCCAGGTGGTGTATCGTCAGCACTGGGGCTGAAGACTTCTGTCTGGAATGCCATGTTGGGGTGAGTATGGTTGCTATAAAAAATATTAAATGTATTCCCTGTTTTGATATCCTTGTATTTTACTTTTTTCAGATGATGCATCGGCCACGCTTGGGATGAAGACTTCCGCTTGGTACTTCATGATTGGGTAAGTGACCTCTGCCTGAAGCGTCATGTCGGGTAAGTCTATTTTTATTTATATTTTGCACATTTTATTGTTTAGAATTTTTTAACATCCTTGTATAGGGTTTTTTGTTTCTCTCCAGGTGGCGTATCGTCTGCGCTGTGGATAAAGACTTCTGCCTGGAGCTTCATGTTGGGGTAAGTATGGTTTCTTAAAAAGACACATAAATACATTTAATATTTTTAAATATCCATGAATCGTTTTTTTTCCCCAGGTGATGTATCGTTAACGTCGGGGTTGAGGACTTCGTGATGGGGTAAGTGACTTCTGCCTGGAGCTTCATGTTGGATAAGTATGGTTTATTTTAAAAAAAATATTCAATTTTTTGAATATTTTTTCTCCTCTTTTCCTTTTCCTACTTTGCCTGTTCTATCCTTTGTATGTATTGAAATGTTTTTATTTGTGGATGACAAGTGGGTGGTGTTTTAAGACGTAAGTTTTGTCCTGGTGGTGGTGGTTTGTTTGCCATGTTGTGGCTGAAGACCACAGCATGGAACTTTTTAATAACCATTTTAATTCATACAGCACCTTTCAAGGAACCCAAGGAGGCATTTATGTGGGATAAGTATGGCTTCTCAAATCTCATTTTTTGAGTCTTATCTTTTTTCCTTTTCCTACTTTGCCTGTTCTATCCTTTAGCCGTTCGTAGCTGAGATTACGTAGAGCGTTTTGTAGGGTGGCCTGTGTTTCAAAGGTGGCACATTCGAAGACATCTGCTTGGAACTTCATGCAAGTTAAGTACTTTGATTTGTTCAAGTATTCAGTATTCTCCATTTTTCTCTATTTTAATGCCCACGTCTTGTGTCCAAGGTGTATCTGCCACGTTGTGGTTGAAGACTTGATGTCGGTGAGGGCGACGACATGCGCCACGCTGGAATGGCTGCTCAAAGACGAGACTGCGCACCGTGGATCCTGGATTGAAATTTTTGGGCAACTGTTTTGCCGAGTGTTTGTGTAATGGAATATTTGATGGCACTATCAATGTTTGTGCTTTGTACATGGAATAAATGGTAAAACATACCAGATTGAAGTGGCCTCTTCTTCTTCTCTGTGGCTATGCATGTGGAGGCACCTGGCTGTGTAATGGGTAACTTATTGCTTTCTTCCCCCTTTTATTTTCCCCCAAAATATTAGATTTTGTTTATATAAATCATAATCTTGGCATCTAGAGCAGCAATGTTTGAGCCACAGGGGGCAGCACTGACCACAGGTAAAGCAACACAACAGAATTGTGCAGCTGGAGAAACACCTGCTAATGATTAACAAACATTTAACTGCGTTTTTATCCACTGCAGTCAAATGAACCCAGCAGAGGTTCCAACAATGACCAAAATCCCAACTAGTGTGACTGTCAGTAGCTTTTGTTCCTCCCTGTCCCAGGTGCAGTTCTGCCCTGCTGATTAATCGGTCTAATGAGGGGCACCTGGAGGGGAGCTGAATCCGTCAGAAGGCAGAGGCTGTTGTGAGTATTGAACAGTTTTTGTTTCAGTCTAAAGATTTTTTTTTTATGCAGGTCTCAAGACGAGCTCCAAGTGGAACTCCGAGCACATTTTTTTTTTCCAATAGGCCATGCAAATTTATCATTCAGTATGTTAGTAAGTTTCAGTGTTAGGTTGACTGGATTCTCTAAAATGATACTTTTCTACAACAGTAAACTGGAAAATATTTTTTTATTTTTTTCTGCACAAATATTAATTTTGTTTCCATGTAAGACAAAGAAAAATCACATTTAATGTTTATTTAAGATGGAAACAATTTTAACCACAGTTCACTGTGAATTCTTTGCAACAACTCTCAGAAACAGAGCAGTGAGAAAGAACAAAGCAAAAACAAACCACTTAGAGGTCATAAACACAATCGACTCCATTGCCATAGTTACGAGGTGTCCGTCACAGCGTCCACTTCAAACACCTGCAGAGACGCACGGGACAACAGTGTGTTAGAGAGGACGCTAGCCACAGGACGTCGTTTGACGTGGGGACATGTTTGTGCTCACACCTGGTCTCTCGGTGGGTGGACAGACACTTGCTGCAGCAGTAGCGTCCTCCACAGGTGGTGCACGTGTAGTGCGACGGGAAACCACAGACGCAGCAGAAGTGACGAGGGGGCAGCGACGAGGGTGGAGCCACGGCCGACAGGTAGTTGGGCTCTGGCCTCTCTGACAAGTTCTACCAATCAGAGGAAAGGGGGGGGGGGGGGGGAGGGGGGGGGGGGGAAGGAGGGGGGGGGGGGGTGAGTGTGTGGACAGGGCGTTAGCCAATGAGAGAGCAGGGCAGGACCCACCTCCTCCTCCAGCAGAGCAGTGAAGTTTTTCCTGAAGCGTTGCTTGAAGTGGTCACCCCTGGTCTTCCTCTTCTTCTTCTCTGGAAAAAGACGAGCTACTTCATATGGCTCCCTACTTTCTGGGACTAAGTGGTATTTATTTGAACCATATAAATATATTTCAGTTTGTTGAAAATGAGGAGTCCCTGATCTGTTTCACCTGGCTCTTCTGTCTCACTGAAGGCAGGAAGACGGGCGGTGGGACCTGCAGGAGGGAGCGAGGACAGGGGGTCGTCCTGGAAACGGCAGTAAACAACACGTTAAGACAGGGCTGATGAAGACCAGCCCACGTGAGTGTGAAAGCTTTTGTGTTTCATTTCCTGTGATTATTGATTCAACCACGAGGACACCTGGAAGTTGTCTTTCTCCAGAGCCTCCAGCTGTCGACTCAGTCTCCTCTGACGCGTCGCTTCATCCAGGACCCTGCGCTGCCCCTCCACCCGGGCTGAGAGAGAGCGGAACAACAATAACAGAGAAAGAGAAACGAGCGGTAAAGTGCCTCTTTAATGGGTCTTCTTCGATTATCGACTGAAACGTGATCGAACATTTAGTTAAATTGAATACATTGGCTCGGTGAGGTGTTAAAGTCCCGAGAAATGAATGTTTAGCTGGAAAAAGACTCACCAGACGTCTTTTTCTCCAGTACCATGGCGACGACAGTGTTTCCGGCCTGTGGTGACGTACTTCCTGGCTATAGCAGCCGCAGAGGGACAAATGGCACCGTGGCGATTTTTGATTGATTCCGCTGATCCGCAATTTGAGTTTTATTTTAACATACACGTCTAAATGCGAAATTATATCCTGATAAATGTGCTCGATTAGGTTGTTAAAATAATTAGTGTCGAGAGACGGGAGTCGGAAGTGATGTAACACATTTGTAGCTATATTTTTTATTGCACGTTGGAACTACAGCTTCCGCTCTCATGGAAAACCAGAATGACAACAACGGAAATGCAGCGCACCAACTTGTCCGTGCGGAACAGTAATCCCTACCCATAGTTCCTTTGGTGAATTACATTTATCCACCACATCTGTTAATTATCTCCAAGCTTCAGAGATAAACAGCAGAAAACCACATTTTATCTAAAAAATCTCATTTTATTGTTTGAGTGATAATGCAAGAAATGTACAATACATTTTGAATCCAAAAGACATCTTTAAGTTCATTTCATCAGACACAAGAAATGTACTTGCTGTGACACTACAATTATTTATTAGAATCTCCAAACATCTGTCATGAACAAATAACTTAATGCAGTTTGTACAAAGCTGATGAGTGGAACTGACAGGCAGTGTTGGGTGGAAAACCTCGTTCTGACTCAACTTTCTTAAATAAAGGTGACGATGGTTTCACCACAACGGGATAAAGAAAGCTTTACACATAAAAATATAAAAGGCCTTTGGCGTGTAACAGATAAACATGAGTTTCCCATTGGTATCAAATAAAGAGTGAAAAATCAAACTGCGCCATCTGAATGGCTGCCATCAGCTGATGTCTGATTATAGGTTTACAGTAAGCCTGCAACGTATACGGACGCGCACGCACACACAAAAACACGCTCGCACAGATCCCGGTTGTTAACAACAGCATAAGGCAGCTTTGTGATGAAGTTTTTCAAAGGAAGTAGATCATAACGTTTCTCTTACTCTTAAATCTGTAACAGCTGTGATCAGAAATCACACACACGCACACGCACACTCAGGGGTCGACAAAGGACACCATGATGTATCTGGTCCCTCTGGTGGTGGGCAGACCCTCGTGGTAGTGGGTCAGACGTCCCGGGTGCATGAAGGACCAGCCCTTCCTGGGAGACTCCACCTTACAGTCGTACCGCAGGAACCTGCAGCCTCCGCCCTGAGGGACAGAAAGGAGAAACCTGGAACCTTGTGTGTGTGCGTGTGTGTGTGTGTGTTTGTTAAAGTGTGTGTGTACCTCGTAGTCAATTTCCTTGCTGTTCAGGGCCACGTTGATGGTGAAGGTGGATGAGTCATGATGCGGCCTCAGAGACGGCTGCTCATCGGGACGATACCGCACCACAAAGTTCATGATGGCTTGGGCCTACACACACACACACACACACACACAGACGATCAGTTCAGTAAAATCCGAATCTGACTGAGTAGTTTTACTCTTCACTGTACCTGAAGGTATCTGTACTCTGGAGTATGACAGTACCTTGGGGTAATATCCCGGATAGAGTTTTTCTGTGACGGGGGAGATGTACTCCTTGAGGAACTTGAGCCACTCCTTCTCAAAGCCGATCTGGTTCATGTGGATGTCCACGGTCGGGACGTTCTCGTAGCCACCGGCCAGACGCTCGTCCTGAGCACACAGGAAATACATAATATTAATAATAATAAATAATGCTCACACATTGTCTTTAGGTGTCTCTGCCCACAGGTGCGTCTTTACCTTGTGGTTTCCTCCGGACCACTGTCCGTTGTCCTCCATGGTCTCCACCAGGTCATCACACATCTTCTCCGAGAATGCTGGGAACCAGTACACATCTGGACAAGGCTGAGACAGGCGTCAAGAGTTAGAAGGTGCGTGCGTGCGTGCGTGCGTGCGTGCGTGCGTGCGTGCTACCTGCTCTACGAAGACCTTCTCATCTTCAAAGATCTTGGAGTAGTTCTCATGGATGTATTTCTCCTTCCAGTCCTGCAAACACACACACACTCAGCCTGTGCAAACCTTCATGTCATCACATGTTCATGCGAGAATGTACATGTGTGCTCATCTTGCCACGGGGTTGTCGAAGATCTGCCACATGTCAGGGTGCAGCCTGGACGTGTTGAAGTTGGCGGACGCCACGAGGCGACCGAACTCGTCTCGGTTGGACACGAACATGAAGACTCCCTGTGGACGCACACACCGACCCTCAGAGACCTGGGTGTGATGATGTCACTGGCTCAGCTGACGGAGGGGGCAAGGCTCACCTGATCTCTGATGCTTTTGCAGAACACCATGTCCGGGTCCGTCCCCTCGTTCACGTACAGGCTCACATGGGACAGTTTGGACTTAAGGACGCTGCCTTTGATCAGGTAGGCCTGAGAGATGTACGGCACGTTCCATAGGCCGCTGTGACACACACACACACACACACACACGGTCAGTTTCAGCACGCACACCCGTGGTGGTCTCATGGCCCGATCTGAATCTGGCGTGCGTGCATGCGAACACTCACATCCTCTTTCCCTGGACGATCTCAATGTAATCCTCAGATCTGGAGTAGTAGCCCTCAGGACTCAGAGCGCCCCAGAAGTTACTCCACAGCTTCCCGTGTTTGGACAACATGGGAGCGATGACGGACCTGAGAGAGACGTGATGACATCACACAACGACAGTCAAAAAAAACAAACAATTACAACAGGACACACACACACGCACACACACAGGAAGTGCATACTTGTTTTCCTCAATGAGTATCCTCAGCGTGTCGGGGTTGGTCAGAGCCACGTCCGAGTCGATGCTGAAGTAATAGTCGCACGCTGGATCCTTCTTACACGCCTCCCTGCATCGCACACACACCAGCAGCAATGTAAATACTCTCACTTGAGGTCATTGTGAAAGGGGGGCGTGGTTAATGCCTCAGCTGCAGGAGAATGGCCGAGAGAGGGGAGGGGCAGCTGGAGAACGGACACCTGACCCCAATCAGATAATCGACTCACTCAAAGCATGTGGTGGACCTGGTTGTGGTCTGGATCCTGGGAGGAGGACAGGCTCCCTCCACACTCCTCCAGAGAAGATTGCTGAATGTGTTTCTGTTTATTTTAGGACTGTGTGGAGCCTCGGGTTTGGAGTTGTGGCTCCAAGTGTGGGACACTAAAAACCCTTCACTTCCTGCAGGTGAGCATGAACCTCCACAAAGTTCTAAAACTGGTGAATTTTCTTTTCAGGATTTCACTTGGTTTCCTCTGGTGTGAGACCAGATGTTACTATTTCATGTTCTGGTGGCTCCACTCACACAGCCATGGTCCTGGCCTTGTCCTCCTGCAGGTTCTCCTCCGGTCCCACCAGCACAGCGTTGGGGAACAGGGACCCGTGGCGCTCCCAGAACCTCTTGATGTGACGTTCGTGGTACACCACCTGCAGACGGGTGAACAAAGATGGATCAGAACGTGCAGCCAATCAGGAGAGACGGCTGCGGTGGCCGCAGGGTCGTACGTTGTTGTGGATGAAGAGGCGGATCCTGGCGGTGGGGTAGTTGAGTGTGGTGAGCCGGGTCAGGAACTCATCCATGAAGGGAGCGGCGTGTTCAATAAAAACTGCCACGTAAACCAGAGGCTCCGCCTCCTCCTGAAAACACACACACATCGCAGCCAGTGAGATGGCAAAGAGGAGGAGGAGCAGCTGAGAGAGGGGCGGAGTCAGGTGGCTGGATTTACATCAGAGAAGAAGAGCAGGTCGTGGTCACAGACGCCACATCCGTTCTCATAGGTCCAGGCTGTGGGCACGTAGTTCCCCAGGTAATTCAGCTGCAGCTGCACACACAGGCACACGGAGGTCACGTATGTGAGGCAGAGCACGGAGAACACGTGACCTTCTGGAGCAGCTTACCTTGGTCGGCCCGTTTCCATGGATCACGACAGGAAGCGAGTCGAAGGCCACGTTCCTGGCTCTGACCTTTGACCTCTCAAACTTCAAGACCACCTCATCTGACGGACAGAGAGCAGAAACATGTCAAACAAAACGTTCTCATCACACACACACGCACGCACGCACACACACACACGCGTGTGTGAACACGTGAAGTGTTTCACAGCTCACCGACGGCGCCGTTCAGGTTCTGGAATATTCTGGAGCGATGATCCAGAGTCATGTTGAACTTGGACTGAGGAGAAGGGTCACATGGTCAAGATTAAAATGAGTGTGTGTGTGTGTGTGCGGGTGGAGTGCTGCAGGCGAGCAGGATGGGACCTCACCCTCTGAGTCTTGTCCAGGTAGATCTTGGTGTAGAAGAGCTGGTCGTCGTCGTTGTCTTTGTATTTCCACTGCTGGACGATGGCGCTGAGGTCTGAGGCGTAGCCGATGAATCCTGAACACAGACGCACACTTCCTGTCACCTTCGCATCAAACTGTGTACCTTTACTTCCAGCGTGCCAGGATACAACTCCTCACCTCCGGAGTTGAGGTAGCGTTTCCCCGAATGCACCACGGGGTACTTGGAGGCCAGTCTCTGGTCGGGCCAGCAGAATCCTTCGGCAGAGAAAACCACTCGGTGACCCAGACGTTGGAACTTGGACAGGAGCTCTTCAGGACCCGAGGCAAAGATGACATCATAACTGAGAGAGGGAGCCAGAAACGACACTCGGGGTCAGAAGGTATTGACCTTTCAATAATCAATGGATTGGGAAATGATCAGAAGATGATATCATAATGTGTTTGTTTCACTGTGATATGGTCTTGTTAGAAAGTAAATATGTATCGTCCTTGAAAGACCCAAGCCGGAGTAGCAGAAGAAGAAAAGCGGCGAGTGCACTGGGACTCTCACCTGTCCACAAACATGACGACCATGTCCTTCTTGTCTGAGTGTTTGAGCAGCTCCTTCTTCAACCATCTGACCTTCTGACCTCCACCCACCGTGCGTGCCACGTCGCCTCCCTTCCATTCCTCCCCCAGGCCCAGTACCTATACACACACACACACACATATAAATCACGTTTCTATTCATCTGATTCTTGTTAGACTCAGGTTGTGTGCGTGCGTGTTACCTTCAAGGTGTAGTTGAACTCTCTGATGGTCCTCACGAAGCGGTTGAATCCATCCGTCTCCTCTGTTGCTGCGGTAACCACCAGCAGGTTCTCTACAAACGGGATCAGGTATGTCACCACCCTTGATTATTCATGAACAAAGTTGATCACATTCAATAACAGGTCACACAATCAATGGATTTTTTTTTTGACCAATACAAACGTCTGTGACATAAATGTATTTATTCCTTTATGTTTCCTTATTGATCGCCAAATACCTTTGTGTTGAATTAACATGCATGATTTGTACTCTGTACCCTGATATAAGTGCAGTTTTTACAATAATGTATTTTATTATTTCAGGTCAGGGGTCAAAGGTCAAACCCAAGAGAACATGAGCTGGGTTAATGTGAGAGGACATTAACTTAAATTCCTCCTCCCAGCCTCCGGGCTCTTGAGGAATTTGGAGAAAGTGAAACTCCTCACCTCAGGAGAGTTTTAAGAGGAGGACGGTGTTGGGTTGACAAAACCGTCCTTGTCCTTCGTGTCTGCAGCTTTAGGACATAAATATATGTGTGTATATATGAAGACAGAATGTTTCCTGTCAAATCTCTGCAGGATTTGTGGAGGGAGGCCTGACAAAGATTCTTCACTGATAAATAATCAATAATATTCAAAAAACACTTCAGCAGTGTCTGAAAACTATTTACTCACTAATGTGTTGGACAATACACACACAGCTGTTCACACACACACACACACACATACACATACACAGCTGTTCACACACACACACACAGCTGCAGCATTCAGCAACAGGAAACGAATCAGTGTTTCCATCGTAGATCGAGTTTGTGGTTGAAATGTTTTTTGTTTCCAGCTGATGGAGAATCTCAGATACCTGATCTCCATCCTAACATCACCTTGTACTGTCAACAAGGTAAAACACAAATAATAAAAAGTCAATAACTCAATCTGACTTATTACTCATCTATTCATCTGAACATCAGTCTAAAACATTTGCTCATACTTAATCGATTTGTCAAGTAAACTAGCGTTATTAAACCTCTGTAATTCCCGATGAACACGTTATAACACTTATTCACAGCTACAACAAAAACTTGCAGCTGGTTCGAATACTAATAACGGATTAATGTAAAGTTTAAAATACAGAATGAACAGAGCAGTGTCTCAAGAAGTGTCTCAACATGACGTTACTCTTTATGGCTTGTTAATTTATGTTTTATAAAGTTTCATTTGCTCCGGGCGGGTCGCCGCGCTCAGCCTGGCCGGGCAGGTCGCGCACTGAGGCGGCCTTACCTCGAGAGAGGTTCCGTTGCTCCGAGCTGTGGAGCAGCAGTAGAAGGAAGCAGCCCAGCGTCAACATGGCGGCGGCGGCGACTCCTCTCTGACACGTCACTACGTCACCACCGATTATATACCAACTTCAAATCTCGCGATACGACGGGTCTACCCCAGCTCAGTGAGATCAAAACGAGCCAGAAGGAAGAGCACGCGACCCGCCTTCTTTGCACGCTTTGTCTAATGGGAAGAGCGCAAGGCTTGATTGACAGGGACTCTCTTCAATCTACGCGCCGGACCTGGTCCCGCACGAGCCAATCAGCGGAGGACAAATGGAAACAAGGAACTGTGAGTTTTTCTCTAAAAACGAGATGGAAGTGACGTAAGTTAGGATCTGCCACGTGTGTGAGAAAGAGAAAGAGAGGGAGGTATTTAAAATGTGCCTGCAGATTTCATTTTCACACAACACCAACAGTTGTCTATTATTATTATTATTATTATTAATAATATTAATATTATTAATATTATTAATATTATTATTATTATTATTAATATTAATATTATTATTATTAATATTATTATTATTATTATTATTATTATTATTATATTATTATTATTATTATTATTATTATTATTATTATTATTATTATTATTATTATGTCACTGAATCGACTGCATCGATTTAATTCCTATTATTAGCATAATCATTCAAAGTTGAATTAAGTGTTTTAATTAACCATATAGCTACAGATGTTCTGATTTGAGAGTAAATATTTAATCATTTGTCAGAAATAAAACCTGCTGAGTTTCCAACACTGTATTTAAAAGAGGAATTGGCTCCAAACTACAGTAAAGTCTTAGAACTACACTGTACTGAGGGTACAAATGATATCACCTTTTAATACACTTTAGTATTAATACAAGACAAAGCTAATAACATTTAATTGTGTGCATTCTCTTGTTTATATGCCCAATATATAAAATGCATGAACGAAGAAAAAAACAATCCAAATACTTGAAATGTTTTTAAAATTGAAATAAAAAAATAGTTTTAATTGTGAATTCTTAACTTCAATCTCAGGATTCTGTCTTTGAACTGAAGTTAGGAGCAGACGGAAGTAAACAAGAGGAGGCCCCGCCCCCTCCCTCGCTCCTGGTTGCCACAGTAACGCCACAGCACAGTTCGGCTCGGTGATGGATAGACCTCGGTACTTTACCCCCGCGGAGGTTTCGGCTCACAACACCGCGGCCGATTTGTACGTGTCGTTCCTGGGGAAAGTTTGTGATCTGAGTCCCCTGATGAGCCAGCACACGGGTGAGTACACAGAGTGCATGTACTAATACTGCGAAGACCGAGTACATGTAGTTACACTGCAAAAACTGCGTACAAGTACAACTGTTGATACCGTCAAGACTGAGTAACTGTACTGAGTCTGTTTATATATATATATATATATATATACAGACTCATATATGTATAATATAAACAGACTCACTCATATATGTATATATACATGTATATATATATATATATATATATATATAATAGAGACAGACAGGTGTAACAATCTGTCCTGCTGTGGTTGTCCTGTAGGGGACGCTCTGCTCTTGCCCATCATGGAGTGTGCAGGGAAGGACATCAGCCACTGGTTCGACCCTGAGACCAGAGACGTGAGTTTTGAACCCGTTAACATTTTATTTATTTTAGTTTGAAACGTTGTTACATTGCGAGTCGTGTTGAGCAACACACCGTTTGTGCTCAGGTGGTGACGTACGTGGACCCTCGCACTAACTGTGTGCGTTACTACACGCCGCGGGGACGCTTCGTGCACGTGCCGCCCGCCGGCCCGCGCTCGGACTGGGCCTGCGTGCTGGGCCCGCCATGGTGGATGGACCCGCGCTACCAGGTGGGCCTGCTGACTCACAAAGCGCGCTGGGTGCGCGTCATCAACACGCTGACGTCGCAGGAGCAGCGGCTGCAGGTGAGTCCTCAGTGCCAGTTGCATTGTGGGTAAGAGAGTCCTCACGGTGGCGGTGACGGCCTGTGTTCTGCTCCTCAGGTGTGCTCGGAGGAGACTCTGGATGAAATCTTGCAGCGTTACCTGCGTTACAACTCGCACGCGCGCAGCTACACCTGGAAACACGAGGGCTTGAGCCTTGACATGCAGCGCACGCTCTGCGACAACCTGGTCCCCGACGACGACCACCAGCTAGAGCAGCTGCGCCTGGACCGGGACCTGTTCGTCCCCGCACTGCTGCTCCACTTTAACGACGACCTGACGGAGGGTTGACCCCTGACCTCTGAGAGATTTGCTGCATTATTAAAATAATTGAACTGTAAATCTTTGGTAAAGTTTGTAGCAAAAGGATGAAATGATTATCTGCTCAACCGGGTCGGCCTGGTCCTCCAGTCCTGGATCTGGAGCCGAGGACAGGTTGGATTTATATCTGTACACTTTATTCTTTTATTAAGAGTTTAACATGCTAAATGAATTATTATTATTATTTATAACTGTGTTGTTGTCTGTGTTTTGTGGTGTGATAGATTCATTCACAGTATATATAATATTATTTGACCTAATGTAAGACAGACATGGGTCGGATAAACGATTTAGAATAGGGCCTTGTTGTGGAAATGATTTAATGTGTGTACTTTTTTACCAGCACATATAGTGTTTAAATGAAATATTAATTATAATATTTCTCACTTTTTATGGAACCTCATTAATCCTTCCTCGTGTTTCACAGTTTAAATGAAAATTGACCGCTGCTTTCGTGTGAATGATGGCGTGTGCTCCTCTGCCGCCATCTGGTGGACAGAAGCAGGAACTACAGACAACTCCATTTAATTTCAGCAGGTTTCCCTTTTTATCTCATTCAGACTTTTTAAGAGTCAGAGGACAGAGGAGGAGAACTGTAATGTACGGCTAAACATTATTAATTGGTTGGTCGTAGCGTGCGTGTTGTTGTGTGTGTGCGTGCGCGTGTATCATCAGGACGTTGTATAAAGATGATGGCATGACATTCAGAGATGTTTTACGGTGAAGACGTCAGCGAGGAAGGACAGAGACAGATAGTTTCCTCTGTCTGTCTGTTGACCAATCACAGAGGAGGAGCCTCTTGTTGACTCCTCCTCCCGGACCCGGGGACTTAAATGAACGGTCTTCACCTCGCGATCACTTCATTTTATTTCCCGCGTGTTTAAAGTCACGTACAGAAGCATTGCGTCTGACGTCATTGACCTTTCTCACGCGTCCGGGACACTGCTGACCCGGGTCCGTTAATCCGCCTCCCGGACCGGGATGCTGACCCGGGTCCGTCTGGTCCTCCTTTCCTGGATCTGGACCTGCAGCCGAGGACAGGTCTTGGACGAGGACAGGTTGGATTTATCTCAATATACACACTTTATAATTGTAGTAGAGTTTAACCTGCTTAATCTATTATTATTATTTATAACGGACGCGCGCACACACACACACACACACACACACACTGAGTGGACAGGAAGTGGAGACAGACAGTAAAGTATGTGCTGCATCATGTTGGGACACGTTTGCCTCAGGATGGAGAGTCTTGCGCTGGGACAGTTGTGTTCCTTCAATATACATTAAACTACATGTTTGTGTAATTGTGTGTTTTAGATGGGCGTCCCCCGGTCTCTGTCGCTATGGCAACAGTGTGGAGTGTTGCTGGGGCTGGAGACTGATGGATGGAGGACGCTGTCAGCGTGAGGACACACACACACACACATGAAGTTGGTTATCAGTGTTCAGTGTTATCCATGTGAAGTGTCACTGTGTGTGTGTGTGTGCGTGCGTGTGTGTGTGTGTGTGCGCGTGTGTGTGTAGCCCACTGTCAGCAGGGCTGTAAACATGGAGAGTGTGTTGGACCAGACAGATGCAAGTGTCACCCAGGATACAGCGGGAAGTCCTGTAACCAAGGTAACCCACACCACAGTCCACACCTAAACCCCCCCCCCCACACACACACACACACAAGTGGGCGACTCCACCCACCTCCACACACCGTTAATCAGCTGATTAGAGGCTTCACATTATGACTCATATCCTGACTATAAAACAACATCTGGCTTCAAACACACACACACACACACACACACACACACACACACACTCTGACCTGGTTGTGTCGTTTTGTGTGTCAGATCTGAACGAGTGTGGTGTGAAGCCTCGGCCCTGTAAACACCGCTGCATGAACACACCGGGCAGCTACAAGTGTTACTGTCAGGACGGCTACACACTGCAGGGGGACGGCAGCTGCAGGAGTGAGCGCACGCACACGCACACTTAGCCACCCACCCACACACACACACACACACACACACACACACACACACACACACACACAC